>ML795775.1:225001-317844 GCA_009831015.1 Picea engelmannii
ATATAATTTTTCCATGGATGTCTTCTAACAGGTACTAACATACAAAGCGGAGCCAACAGATGAATTGATAGACATTGTGTTAAGTATGGGTTATGAGTATATGTTGAAGTATGAAGGTTTAATTGAACAATTTGTAAGTAGCTATGTTGTTTATCTTCCCTTGTTTTATAATTAATGGAAGAATAAGAAACCTTTATATCAATTATATCAACTGTGCTTTGTCATGGCGTATTAACATGCAGTAAACAAAGTATGGAATGCAACCAACAAAAGAGATTTTGAAAGAACACATGAAACATGGCTTTGAAAGAATGTGTATTGTTTATGAAAGACTCATTTCTATAATATGTTTTTTTATTTACACAATCATGTATATTCTATTATATATATAAATGTAGATATACTTATTATACTTTATTTCTATGTTTGTAGATCGAAGATGAAGAGGCGAAACATAAAAAACATATTGATCAAGAAAACATTAGGTTAAATAATTAAAGTACATTATTACCTACAAATGATGAAGAAATAAGGCATGCATGCATCTCGAGCAATGACAATAGTTCAAGTGATGAATGACAATCAATAGAATTGAATGTTATTACATGTTGTATGTTTTGGAATATTTGTCTCTGAAAATCAAGGATTTTGTTTAATGTACTCAACATATTGTTCCAATTGCATGAGGACATGTTACCAATAACTGTAACAATTACATATTGGTTTCAATTTGATTATTGAGGAGATTTATGTTGTCCCATTTTGTATGGCAATGGGTCTCTTATTGATATTTAATAAAATGGGTTTCTTGTTTTGTTGCATTGTCGAATGTTGTAAAATGTTGTGTTGTTGAATAGCTAATATGTGGATGATTTACATTGTTACAAGTAATAGAGGTGAAATTCATTAGATGACGCACCTCTATTACAAAAACAATATTAAAATGCAATAGCAAAAATATAAAACAATATTATTATAAAATAATATTTGATTTTGAGATGATTAATTGAAAATTTGTTAAAAAAAAAAATTGTATGAACTCACTAGACGTTGTGTGTCATAATATAGAAAGCAGTGTGTTTTGAGGAGTCATGCACATCGGTGCCCATTAATTATATCAAAGAATTGGTGTGAAATTTTGAGAAAAAACACCATTCTGTAAACGACATAACTCACAATTTATATTTATTGTTTCAAAATTTTATGGTGTGCATGTTTACAATACGCACTAGGGGTTCAAATATAATATACACATTGGTGCTTTAAGTATAATATACACATCGATGCTTAGTAAAAATAATGGCGTAGGGGTGGCAGGAGCGGGCGAGGTTATATTTGGCCCTAGAGAAAATGTAGAGCTCTTATACTTCTGGAACATTGGGCACGCCACTAACAACCATGCAGGGGCTTATGCTCTTTACCAAAGTCTTCAATTGGCTAGGAAACATGGCATTGATTCTATTACTCTTATAGGGGATTAAAAAATGATCATTAACCATGTGAGGATGAAGTTTTTTCCCTTAGATAATTTCCTAAGAGAAATCTTACGCCAGATTCATCGGGAATTAGAATCATTTCAAAGTATGGAACCTTTTCATATTCTATGACAAAATAATACAATTGCAGACTAACAAGCCAATTTGTCCATCTGAGAAACACTAGGGAATCTTAGGGTTAATGGGAGGGCCATTTCACACTATATCCCATGATTAACCTTAAGGAATATGGTCTCGACCTAAGGAGATGGTTGCTCATCATGAAATATAGGATATGTAGGGAAATTGGTTGTGGGTTGCTCACTATGAAACATATGGCATGTAGAAGGATTTGTTTCTCCGAAAGGGAGTGACCTTGATCTGAAGCCTCCTCCACACATGCATGCTATAAATGTATGTACCTTTATCCCCTACAAATGTGTGAACATCTCCTCACAACAAGTTTTTAGTCAACTCGCATGGTTCAACATCGCTTTAGCATCATCACCGTATGCAATGACATCACCCATGCAAGAAGCAGAGCTTCGTTCACCTCAACTATGGTTTATTATTTCGTGTGGATGCATTTCTCTCCCAATGATTTTGATGGGAGATTCATCATTCTTGTAAGTGGGCTCATATTTGTTTGGGACGCACTTCCTTGACCACCCCTCCTCTATCTCAAAAGATATTGGAACATTCTGAGGAAGAGCCTTCGGTCTTGCATCCCCTTGTTGGGTCTCATAAGAATATTAATTCTGCAATTCTTGGAGTGTTTAGAATCATGGAAAAGGGAGAAGATGGAAATTTTAGGCAATGAAGGGACCAAGTGGAAGATGACCAAAGTGACCTCCTCTCATCGTTTCAATCACTTCATATTAGAGTAAGTGGATTATCAACTCAAGTTATCACGGTTTTAGAAATAATAGTGAAACATAGGTAGGGACAACACCAATTTCAAGATGAGTGTGCAACGTTAAGGTCACAGTTGGAGCAGCTTCATCTCCAGCCTAGCTCCAACATGCCTTCCAGGACAATGACAGAAATTTAGAGGGAGCCTTACCCCTGAGATTCATCCAACCTCTTATGAACCAGAATTCTCCTCCAAACATTGAAGATGTTGCCTCTGGCAGCCAAGATCCTCCTAATCAATAGTTTTTAATGGCGTGATTCTTTATATTTATCCTAGGTGTGTATTACAGGCGATATTATGGGAATGTTTTGTTATACAGACCCTGCTAGTCAGTTTGAACTTTTTTGCTAGTCAGTTTGACTCCTCATCTAGTCTTCTTCATGTATCAACAATTAATGGGGTCGCTGAATTTTTGAAATATATGTACTCTTTCTACGAGTCTTCTGGCAAATTTTATCAACAATATTCTCCATTTTTTATAAATAATAATAATAATAATAATAATAATGGTGTCGACATCTCACCTTGAATATTTTAAATTTCATTACCCTTCGGTGTGCATGTGCATGGTAATACATGCACTGGTATGTGAAAATTATACAAGCACTAGAGCACACAATAAATTAAACGCATCGAGACGTACTTAAAATAAAAAAGCATCGGTGCTTCATACACAAACAATGCAAAACCAATGCATAGAAATTATAAGAGCATCGATGTTGCATACAACAAAAAAAGGTGAAACCGGTGCATAATAATTATAAGTGATTGGATGCTTTTTAGTTTTATGTACACATCAGGGTAGGTTGATTAAGAGAACACCGATGTGTTTTAACAATAAGAGCACCGAAAAAAAATAAAAAATAAAAAATAAATAAAAATAAAAATTGCTACATCCTCCCCCCACCCAAATTTTCTTAGTTATATGGAACATCTGTTAAAACCTCCTCTTTGAATAATAGAGGCCGTAGCACAGGTTGTTTTGAAAAAAAATTCAAATCTTGTAACACTAAAATCCTCTGCTACAAGGTGTTTTCCTTGTAGTGTAATTTGGATAACATATGCTACATTCTCTTTATTGAATTGCATAATTATATATTGGGAAGAACGCGCTTGATGTAAGACATTCACCATACATAGGCGTGCCTGGAAAAGAAGTGTTATCATCACATTTATCAATTACATATACAATAATCTCCCTTTTTGCCTTCAAACAAGTTTGTGACTTGCATCTACATGAAGACATCATTCTCTTCTTCTATGCAACCTTTTATTCTTTGATTTCATCTTGTAAGAGCACATACTTATAGAAAATATCCTTGAACTGAGTTTGAATTTCAGCTTTCTCCAATTCCAATGAGTTACTTTCATCATGTGTTATGTTATTGGATTTAGGAAAAAGAGGCAAAGCCAGAAGATACTTCTTTAAATCTTTCTCAAAGATTTGAGCTTCTTCACAAGCTTCATGCAAGTCAAAAATTCCCATCCACAAAATGAATATAGCAATAGTTTTCAAAAGATCTTGCACATATGATTCAAAAACCATTTGAGGTTAAGGCTTATGCTTGTCATGAAAGCAATACTACATTTGCTAGAATCTTTTGTTGAAATCTCAGATGGAATCTCAATCTTCCACATGCATTGCAAAAAGTTCCTCTGACATTTTATTCGCACAATAAGACTTGTTGATGGGCCAAGGAATTACAACAATATTTTTGAACTCCTTAGCTTAACTTTAGTTTATCAATCTAGGAACATACTTTTTTGTTAGGTGCCATGCACTGTATATGCAACTACAAGAGTGAAATCTGAATTATGAATTGATGAAGTAAATGCAATATAATGCTTTGCTTCAATGCTTTGTTGGCTTCCTTCCTTAAGTAATTAGTTCATAACCTTCACTTCCTCTTCTATGAGAAGAAAAATAGACTATAGGGTTTGTGGTTTCCTACTATAGGATTGAATCAACAAGGAGTTTGATAGTTAATGAGGTGATGTGTGATAGGTTCAACAACCTCTGCATCATCATACACCACATGCTAACCATCAGAACATATTCAAGTGATGCATATCTAAACTATTTAGGGAACTAGATAATGAAATGATGCTAGAACTAATGACGTAGAATAAATTCATAAATATATGAGATGATCAATCTTGGTCCCTTATCTTCTATCTATCCATCCACTAGCCCAGCGATCTATGCTCTTAAATCCCAAGTCAAGAAACAAGGGATAAAGGAGGTGGTTGTCACAATTCTCTTAGATGAAATAGATAGTGCAATAAGATCATTCAATCAATAGATAACAACTCAACAATGGTTAATTTCATATCTAAAGGATGTACACCAATATTCTAAACACCATAATCATAAATATGTAAGTTTTATAATTAATAAAGGAAATCACAAAATTGAGACGACAAGAAATAAATTACGAAACTAAATAAAGGTTGTTGAAGTAATTCTCATAACACAAATACAAGAAACTGTCATCTAGTGCAGAATTGAAAGTAATACAACTAAATGGTTTCATTGCATTCCCTTGAGTGGGACCTACTCAAAGTTATCATAGGAACCCTTAAGGAAATCACCAAATACTCAAATCTAGAAAAACAAGCGTTTTTATTCAAGAACTCATAATCATAATAGGAAAGTATCTCTACAATTTGAATGCACTATATGGAAGTGTTACACTGAGAAGAAGTGGTTTTTTCCTTTCTTCATCCTATCCTCATTTATAATTAAAAAAATCTAACTTGGACATCCCTTGACCCAACATGATTCCCATAAGTTTTACTCCATTTTGCATCAACGACATGAATTAGGTCCCATTCTCAATGCCAGGTGGATTTCTTCGGATGTAGAGAGCCACTAGATTTGTAGGTTGTATGGTGTCTAGTCGATTTGATATTCTTATAAGATCCAATTTTTTTCTTGGTTGGTGATATACCAAGGTCTCCCCTCCAAAGTCCTACTTGCAAAAAGTGGTCTTTGTGGTGACCTTTACCCCTCTTGTTGGAAGTCTAAATCATTGAAGCATATTTTATGGGAATGCTCCTTTGCAAGATCTTGTTGGGCTCAAGTTCAATCTCATTTGGAAAATATTATTCAGGGACATTTGCATTTGTGTGCAGTTTTGTTTGGTGATTCCAGATAGGTGATCCAAGATTCCTTTGTTGGTATTTGGCACTGTTTGAGAGTCTCTCCTTTATATATCCTTTGGAAACTTCGTTGCAAGTTGGTTTTTGATAATGAGGTTAGTTCTTAGTCAATTTTTTGTCATTTATGGAAAGATGAGGTATGTATGCAACTCCTTGCAAAAGGGGCATTATTGATTAGAGATGCAAAATTGTTATATCTAACTGCTTATTTTGGTTTCATATTTGTTTTAGCATCCCTACATAAGAGGATATGATATTCATTGTATATACCCTTCTATTCTTTTCATGTCTTTCTAGCTAATGATGTGAATAATTTTATGTGTATACACACACACACACTACCTTTCTTGGAAGGTCATGCAAATGCCCTTGAAATCCGAAAGAAATATTGGCCTCCCATTTAGGGATTCGGGGTAGAGCCATGAGTAATAAATGCAAGCAAAATGTATCTCTACACAAGGTGGTTTGACACTGCCCTTGTTTTAGCAAAAAAATGTTGACATGGGAAAATTTCCCCTTCTTAACATTACAAGTTCACATGGTGAAAGGCCTAATTAGACATTTCTTCATTGAAATAGTGAACCCTCTAGTTATGGCCCAACCATCATAATCTGGGTTTTATGAAATAAATGAAACATAACTATCATGCAATGCAAAGTGAAATATGAGATGCAATCTAACTAATCATGCAAGAGAGAACAACTAAAACCAGCAATACAATCAATGGTAAGGAGAATACTATATTATTTTCATCATAAATGAACCCACACCAAATCTCCCATCTTCCTCATGAAATCGAATAAATTTGATAGTTGGAAACACTTCCCTATCATAAAACTAGCAATCTAAAATGAAACATGATCAATCATATAATGATAGGGAGAATAGTCCATCAACTAAAGCATGTACAATATTAGAGGTTGTAAGTTGTAACATTCCCCCCAGCCACTCGCAGGCCGGGGGACGCCACTCCAGAGCAATATCTCATGCTCTAACACCAGTTGGTAACATCCCCATCCTTAAACAGGCCGGGCCATGCTACTCTAGGGAATGCTTCCATTCTCTTACTGCGGAACATACGGTAACATACCCAGTAATCGACTTAGTTATGCCACATAAATTTACTCTTCAAACTGCATGCAACTTGAACATATACATACAACACTCTTGCGGAAGCTTTACATATAAACATAAACAAACAATTAAATATTGTAATATACAACTTTATACTGAAATAACAGTAATCATAGATATGCAGCATATACAGGAAAGTACCAATAAACATATAGGCAATTATAATCACATATATGATAAACCGTAACATAAGCACTTAAATAACAATGAAGCATATCATTTTATCATACGATTGGTACTTATCTTGGAAAGATTGTCACCAACTGTGTACAGACTGTCCATAAACCTCCCAGCCTTAGACTACATTGTTCATGAATCTCAACAGTGATTCACCCCCGAGCTGAGACTAAACTCCACCCGGGTAAAGGGTTCCTAACCAGGCTAAGGCTCATGGACAATAGGAAAGACTCTGTTTCAGGTGCTCACTCAACTAACAGGCTACAACCTCTCATTCCCCACATGCCTATCCCACCCAAGGAAGTGTGCCCCTTCTCTGCTCAACAGTCCCTTGGCTGCCCCACTTCCCTTCCAGGGCTTCAACAACAGGCCGGATCGAAAGTTTCAGAGTGTTGTAGCTACAGTTTAGCACCTCTGGGAATCAATCCCCAACAATTCTCTCACTCGAAGAATTTCTTACGGGCTTGACAACCCACTTCTTCAATCTCGCTCCAAGCTAATCAGGTACACCAACCGGAAAAGGCTATGGGAATAGGCTCAGATATGGTGAGATTGATGTCTCAAGGATAACTGACTGCGTGAGTGAAAATGGTCATGGAATCATTGACTGGATAATTGAGTGATGGAAGGAATCACCATGAAACTCCTCGTTGAAGTGATGATGAGAATGATGGTCAAGCTGCTAGTAAGAATTCCCATGAAAAGTGACCAAATGAGCTAAGTCCCCCACGATATGAATGCATGTCCCCAACTTGACACTTGTCATATCAGAAGTTACTTTGGTCCACTTGTCCCCAACTTTAGAACTTAGGATAAAATAATTATCCATACTTTATGCTTTAGGAAATATTAATATAATATTCCCTTGACTTTTGGCCCTCCCTTTCCATAACTGGTGAAGTTCAGTCCCCCATCTCTTTTATCATGGTCGGTCTGCACACAGCGATGTGTTTTATATTAATCATGAGTCATGTACAAAATAGGTGCACTGGCCTTTAACAACTAGGCACTCCGGCCTAATACCAAAACATAAGCATCCCAGTTTATAATAATTGGCTCACCAGCCTATAACACATATCATATACACAAGGCTTGATGTCTTCCATACTGCGTGCACTTTGGTTACTGTGCACGGTATTCGGGAATGTGCATACTACATCATTTTACTGCGCAGTTCATGCACGCACTATGCCACATGGAGTGCATTACAAAATGATGTCAAAACATCTCACCAGCTTAAGTACACTTATATTACATTTACAATTGGGTTCGGTCAAGGGATATTACAATC
Organism: Picea engelmannii; assembly: GCA_009831015.1. NCBI lineage: Eukaryota > Viridiplantae > Streptophyta > Pinopsida > Pinales > Pinaceae > Picea > Picea engelmannii. The sequence goes on from ML795775.1 coordinate 233,154, forward strand.
CCCTCCCCTTATTTATGCACTGTCCTCAGTGCGTCATACACCCATATACAACAGAGTTTTCAAAAATCTTCAAAAATATGTGGGTATTCTATCCGCATTGTATCCTCATGCTCCCAAGTAGCATCCTCAGGACCGTACCAGGTCCATTGAACCTTTACAATCCCTATGGCTCGGTTCCGGAGCTGCTTGACTTTCCTGTCCAAAACACACACTGGATGCACTTGAAAAGCGCCTTCTTGCTCCACCTGAATCACATTCCAATCAATAACATTATTAGCATTAGGTATATATTTCTTTAGCAATGATACATGGAAGACATTATGAACATACATAGACGCAGGCAATGCAATCATATAAGCAATTGGACCAATCCTCTCTAGGATTTCAAATGGCCCACAAAATCTGGTTGCCAACTTGGCGCAACTTCCCAGCTTCGGGGAACTCCTATTAGCTTTCACTTTCAGAAAAAACATGATCACCCACTTTGAACTCTCTATGGGTTCTGTTCTTATCGGCATAACTTTTCTGTCTGTCTTGGGAAGCTTTTAAATTCTGCTTAATTTTTATCATTTGGTCCTCCATCTCCTTGAGAAACTCTGGCCCAACTACTGTTCTATCAGCTGGATTATCCCAACTCACTGGAGTATTGCACTTTCTGTCGTAAAGTGCTTCAAATGGGCTCATCTTCAATGATGCCTGATACCCATTATGTAAGCGAACTCTACCAAGTGTAGGTAGTCTTCCCATTTCGATGGTTTGTCCATCACATACATTCTCAGTATATCTTCTATCACTATGTTCTCCCTCTCTGTCTGTCCATCAGACTGAGGATGATAAGTTGTACTAAAGTTTAGATTCATTCTGAATCCTTTGAACAGTCCTTTCCAGAAATTCGAGGTGAATTTCGGGTATCTGTCGGACACAATTGTTTTAGGAATTCCATGCAATCGTGCCACTTCCTTCATGAAAATATCAGCAACATATGTTGCCTTGTGAGTAGTTTTCAGTGGAATAAAATGGGCACCTTTCGTAAGCTTGTCCACCACCACCATGATCAAATCATGCAACTTGCATGTTCTAGGCAATCCCATAATAAAATCCATTGTCACCACTTCCCACTTCCATTCAGGAATGGTTAAAGGTTGCAACAACCCTACTGGGTGCTTATTCTCAGCTTTAACTTTCTGGCATTCCATACATCTAGCGATGTACTCAGCGATCTCTCTCTTCATACCTGGCCAAAAGTAATGGCTCTTGATCACTGCCACGATTTTTTGATATCTAGGGTGCCCTGCATAAGGAACATTATGCATTTCATGCAAAATCGTACGTTTCAAGTCCTGGACATTTTGAACAAAATTTTTGTTCTTGCACAACAATATTCCATCTATTTCCAGCTTATAATTATCCATCTTTTGTGGCATCTTACCCTGCTGTAGCATTGCTACCAATTCTCTATATTGCAGATCTGCATTTGCAGCCTCCAGAATTTTGCTTTCAATATCAGTATGATACATGCTAATGGTTGTATCATGTAATTCATGCACCTTCCTGTTGAGTGCATCAGCCACTTTATTCTCCTTCCCCTTGATATGCTTTATATCAATGTCATATTCGCTTAGAAATTCTAACCATCTGCTTTGCCTAGAATTTAGATTTGGATGATCAAATAAATATTTCAGATCATTGTGGTCTATTCTTAGCTCAAACCTCTTTCCCATAAGGTAGTGTCTCCATTTCCTCAAGGCATGCACTATGGCTACCAACTCCAAATCATGAGTGGCATAGTTTCTTTCATGATCCTTCAACTTCCTTGATTCATAACATATGACAAACGCATTTTGACTGAAGACTCCACCAAGTCCTTCATTACATGCATTGGTGCATATGATGAAGTCTTCATCTGGGTCTACGATCCTTAATATTGGAGCACTTGTCAATAATTGTTTCAAGTGCTGGAAACTCTTTTCTCAATCCAGTGTCCACTGAAACTTCACTCCCTTTCTTTGCAAAGAAGTGATTGGGTGTGCAATCTTTGAGAATCTTTCAATAAATCTTCTATAGTAGCCTACAAGACCCATGAATGATCTCACCTCTGTCACATTCTTCGGCACTGACCATTCTCTAATGGCCTCTATCTTCTCAGGATTCGCTGCTATCCCATCCTTTGAAATGATATGCCCCAAATAATGAATTGTTTTCTGATAAAATGAGCACTTGCTCAATTTGGCATACAACTGATGTTTCTTTAATACTTGCAACACCATCCTCAAATTATGTTCATGCTCTTCCTCTGACTTGGAATATATAAGAATGTCATCTAAAAAGACAATGACAAACTTGTCCAAATACTCTCGGAAAACACCATTCATTAAGCACATGAAAACAGTTGGTGCATTAGACAACCCAAATGGCACCACTGTGAACTCATAATGATCATACCTTGTTCTGAAGGCAGTCTTGATGACATCTTCTTCTTTAATCCTTACCTGATGGTATCTTGATCTAAGATCTATCTTTGAAAATATCTTTGCATCCTTCAATTGATCAAAGAGGTCATCAATCCTTGGCAGAGGATACTTGTTCTTAACAGTCACTTTATTCAACTGTCTGAAGTCAATGCACAACCTTAGTGTTCCATCTTTCTTTCTCACAAACAAGACTGGGGCACCCCAAGGTGACACACTTGGGCGTATATACCTCTTCTTCATAAGTTCTTCAAGTTGCATTTGCAACTCCTTCAATTCTGGTGTACTCATTCTGTAAGGAGTCTTTGATACTAGCGCTGCTCCAGGCATCAAATTTATAGAGAAATCAATGTCTCTCCTTGGGGGTAGTCTGGGTACCTCCTTGAACACATCTTCAAAATATTCCAGGACTACATAATCCTCCAAATTTGTCACCTTATCTGTAGGTGTCTCTACCAAATGAGCTCCAATTATTTGACACCCTTTTCTGTAACATTTCTTCAGCGGCAATGCTGAAATTTCTCTAATGGTTTCTGCCCTAGGAATTCCCTGTACTTTCCTTAGTTTCCCTTCCTCATCCAAGAAAGTAAATTCTTTGTTGTGACAGTCTAAGAGAGTGTGATGTTGGTCCAACCAATCCATCCCAATTAGACAGTCATAGGAACCTAAAGGCAAGATGTTTAAATCTTCCTTGGTGTTCAGTCCATTCATGTCTATGAGGCATGACTTAACCATCTCATTAACTTTTCTTCTGGCTCCAGTAGCCAGTTGCACCAACCAGGATTTCCCATGCTTGCTTCTTGGCAATTGAAAACTTTCCACTATCTTAGGGTCTATATAACTATGACTATCTCCTGAATCAATTAAAATACCAATGGTTTAGTTGTTGATCATACCTTCCACTTCAATCATGTGGGACTGATACTCTTCTTGCTTGTTGTCCAGGGCTGCATAAATCCTTGGCACATATCTACCCATGTCCTCCATTGTTTCAGCTTGCTATACATTGTGAACAACCCTTCCTTTTTCACCTCTGTGAGGACAATATTTGTACCTATGGTCTCCTTTACAACCCCAACATTGCATAGGTGGATGCCTTGGCCCTTAACTCCATGTGTCAATCATTCTGGGTTCTTTAGGCATTTGTTGTCCTTGTGGATTATTTATAAAGAATGGTGGCTTAGCTCCCTTCTTCCTCTGATCCATCTTGAATTTCTTATTGTCTTCCCAAGCCTTTTGGAAAGCTGGCCTTGCTTTCTGCTGATCATATAGGCATTTAGCTCGCCTTATGGTCTCTTCTAATGTCTTGGGATCATCATACTATATTTTGTCACTGATGAACAATGGCAATCCACTCAAATACCTTTGAATTTTGACTGTCTCATCCTTGATGAAAGAGACATACTTCAGCAGTTCTAGAAACCTTCTCTCATATTGATCTATGGTCATACTTCCAAGCTTGAGTTCAAATATCTCTTTCATTTTCTTGTCATAGTATCTCTTAGTCAAGTACTTCTTCTCAAAATACTTCTTGAATTCCCTCCAAGTAACACTTTTCTCTACAATGTGCTTCACCTACATAAGTTGATTCCACCACATGGAGGCCTTTCCTTTGAGTTGATAGATAGAAATTCTACCTTCTGCATTAGAAGAATAATTATGCAATTGAAAATACTTTCTCATGCCCAGCAACCATGTTTTTGCATCTTCATCCTTCTTGTGCTCACCATCGAATGTAGGAGGTTTGATTTTGTTCATTTCTCCTCGCAGCTCATCCACCCCAGACCTATTATACCTTCTGATAGAGGATAGACTTGAGTTGTCTCTTGTTCTCTTATTGGAATGCCTTGGGGAATGATGGTGATGTCTACTAACACTTGTTGCTCTTCTTTTCTCATCTGGATGCTTGTGACTTCCAGATTTTCTTGAGCCACTCTCCTTTACCAATTTATTTTCTATTATGTTCAAGCCCTCCAATAACTTCATGTTGAAGTCATCCTGTTGCTCTATGGCTCTCATAAGCCTTTCATTATCAACTTTATGGCTTTCTACATCCTTCTGCAAATTCTTAATGGTATCAGCCATATTCATGTTTTCATTCCTTTCTTCTCCATGTTCGTTGGAGTTCGTTCCTTCAATGCCCAAATGGACATCCACCCCTCTGCTCTCATCTTACTGACTATAATTCCCATGTGCTTCTTCCATTCCTATGGAATCTGCATTGGTTTGATCTGATCTAGTTGTTGTTAATTCTGCAAAACGTGCAGCCATCGAAACTTATCGGGCTAACAATTCAACAATTCATGAGAATATGCACCATTTTGGTTCAATATATATACATCAGAATTATCTCTCTCGATTTTCTGGTGTTATCACCATGACAATTCCAGATAAGAAACAAGTCTTGAAAACATAGACACACAGTGCCTTCAGAGATACATCTGTGCAAGAAGGTGGTTTGTCGAAACCACTTTCGCCAAGACGCGGTATCATGTGTCTCAACATGTCAAATCCACCACTTATGGAGCAGGTGACGGCTAGTCAGATCACCCTGCTTCACTCATTCAGTACTTCGTTTCCATGTGATGTCAGTTGAACGCCGCCATGTAATGAACTCAAAAGATAATCATTCGAAATGGATTAGTCGAGCATGGAAACCCAACACTCTTGTACATAATCTGTCTGTGCTTCATAATTGAAATTCTATAACTATCAATCCTCAAGTATGAAGGTATTTGCGTATCCATAACCGAAGTAATCTCCAAACTGCTCGACTTTCTTCTCTCTGTAAAATCATTTTGATATCCACAACCTGAGATACATGGACAAGGCTAAATCGAGTGAGACTAGTTATTCGGGCAACATGCTAGACTTTTCTGCGAATAAGGAGGAAAGGGTCCTTGCGCACATTCTAGCAACTAAATTCCACACAGAGCCGGCTATAGACTCGCGGTTGGAAGTCAGGTTGAATCCCACTATGAAGGATTTATTCATTAATAGGCTAGCCGCTAAGAAGAAAAGGAGCAAGCGGCAGAATAAGGAGGAATCCACGGCTGAAGCGGCTGAGAGTGTTGGAGAGAATCAAACAGTCTAGTTAGATTCTTTAAAGGAGGAGATCGTTGAGTATTCAACTAATATTAAGCATATTTCAATGAATTTTTGAACAGCTGGTAGCAGAGGTAAGGAGCACTAGAGATGATAGGCATGTTCTTAAACAACCCTTTTTACAATAGGATAATTGTTGTCATCCCCCTTTTGTAATTTTGTGATTAATACGATTATATAAATACAGAAGCGGATTTTAGACTGTTTATTACAAAATTCTATCTGGTGGTGTTATGAAGCTTGTTTTCTTTTATAGTATGCTTTTCTTGTAAGATTATATTTCACTTTCATCTGTCTAAATAGGAGGAAATCTAAAACTCAGAATTATTTTTAATTAATGCTTCGATGCAGTTGTGTGTTTCTTTTTCTTCTAATATTATGCAATTTAAACTCAAACTCATTGCCTTCCAAGTGACTTCGTGCGCACTAAACTTCGACCTGTACATTTATATTTATTGTGCATAGAAACATCACAAGGTAAAACGCTTTTCCACGCACCTATATTCACTATGCATTTTTTCTCTGTCATGCCAACAACTTGCACACACTACTTTTGTGTTGTGCGCCAATATCCACTGCGCACAGTTTTGGTATCGCGCACCGATACTCCATATGCATTTCGCCCTATGCATTGCACCATGTCAAAGTTCAACATGTTCCATCGCGCACAATTATCTGCGCGCACCATTGAACACATTGTCGCGAGACAACTTATACTCATACTATGCGTGTACCAACAAAACTCCTCTGTGTTAAGAAATACCTGCGCACCCCATGTGCACATTACTATGTGTGTGCTTACCATGCAAGGCTAAATTCAGCGCATGCTTCTGCACATAATAATCTTCTGCGCGGCGCCACAATTTACCGTGCACACTTGCACGCCAACGGTTTCCGCGCGGTGCCAAAATTTACCGCACATGCCTGCACGCCAACATTTTCCATGGAAGCTCCGTGACTTGAATTTTGGTCACATCGAAGTTACTCTTCTGTGAATATTCACTTCAATTGAACCCCTCTAGCCCATCCAGGCTCAGTGTTGAAATTGAAGCTCTGATACCAATTTGTAACGTTCCCCCGGCCACCCGCAGGCCGGGGGACGCCACTTCAGAGAAATATCTCATGCTCTGACACTAGTTGGTAAAATCCCCATCCTTAAACAGGTCAGGCCATGCTACTTTAGGGAATGCTTTTGTTCTCTTACTGCTACTCTAGGGAATGCTTTCCTTAAACGGGGCCCATGCAACTTTTGGTGCTTCATCTCCTAGGGTTAGGTTTTTGGATGTATAGGGTTCTTGACATTATTGTTTATTGTAAAAAGGCCTTGAGAGCCTCATTGTAATCATCTTCTGGAAAATGAGAATAGTCGTCACATATCTTCTTAGAGATAAGCCTCCACCATTCTAGCAAGCTTGTTTCTCACTGCATTTTACAATTTCAACTTATTTCCTTATTGAATAGAAATCAGTTTTACTGTATATTTGTTATTCTGTGTTAAGAATATTTTGATAATAATCTGTATTCATTTTGTTCTTCTCATAAAATATGGATCAATGGTATCAGAGCGGTCTGATCCTTGTCGTTCTTAATGCATGTCCCCAACAAGGTCAGGGTACAAACAATTGGGTCTCGAGATTGTTTCTATTGAGGACAAATTATCTTGCACGCCCAAGCAACCTATCATGGCCGGAGAAAAGAAATATGACGGGATAGGATATCCCTCCAAAATGTTTCTCGAGGAAGCCCTCACACAATAGAGGAATGAGATGATGGATAGTTTTGTGCAAATCCTTCGGCGACTACCAACACGCGATGCATCTTCCTCAAACGGAGGCGTCGCCCCTTCCAGGTACAAATCAACTTCGATATTCCTATATTTGAAGTTCAGATAGACACAGATGTTGTAGACAAATGGTTGAATCTTCTAGAAGGGTATTTATTTGTCCATAACTTCTTGAATAAAGAAAAGATTACTTTTGCACTCCTCAAAGTCATCCCCATGTCAAATATTGGTGGGAAACTTTCTGTGAGCAGAAGGAAACAGAAGAACCCTCATTATTTATAGTTGCGGTCACGTGGGAGTCCTTCAGGGATGCTATTAAGGAACAATACTACTCTGTTGGAAGTTATGACAACCTGTATATAAAGTGGACCACACTGCGGCATGAAAGAGACCAAGCAGTGCTCGAGTTCACAAATAACATCCATACATTGTGCACCAAGCTAGGTATCAAATATTATGAGCGACATATGGTGCTCAAGTATCACGATAGTCTGCATAGATACATCCAAGCCGAAATGGAGTTTCTAGACATCTCATCCTTGGGAGCAGCCTACTGATATATCGTCAAAATCGAGCAGAAGCTCAAACAAAGTACGTGGCAATTTGGGCCTGGGAACCCCTCACATCAAAATCTAGGAAAGGGAGGCCCCAACCCATAGAACAAAGGACCGAGAAAAGATGGACCACCTCGGGAAAACCAGTCCATGCCACAATCAAATAAAGACATCGGAAAGACAAAGAAAGATATCGGGAAGTGGTGTGACTTCCATAAGAGCCCCTGGAATAACACTGTTGATTGTTGCTCAAAGCAGTCGTTGGTGGCTGAGGTGAAAGCCTCTGAATCAAATGCAGGTTCTGACTTTGAGTCAGAACCAGAAAAGGGGAGATGAATCATTGATGCAGAACCCAGTGCTATTGTTGCTACCACCAAGCTCTAGCCCAATGAACCATACAAGCCAGAGGAAGGCAAGCGCCTTTTTCATTCACAGATGTGGGTGAAGGGTACACTGTTGCACTTCATCGTTGATAGCAGTAGCTAGAAGAACCTCATCTCAAAAGAGGTTGTCAAGTGACTCGCCCTACTGACAACACTACACCCGAACCTTACACCATCGGATAGCTCCACCAAGGAAGCGACATTCGCGTCAGCCAACAATGTCGCCTATCATACAACATCAAGCCCTTCAAAGATGAGGTATTGTGTGATTTTTCCCCTCTCGAAGTTTGTAATGTTCTTTTGTGCCAACCATATTTATGGAAATTCCATGTTATATATGAGTCTAGGCCTTGCAGTGTTATTATTACTTTGAACAAGAAATTGTACAAGATACCAGAGGCAGTCCCACCTAGTGTTCTTTCCTTGATCTCTGTCAAGCAATGCAGGAAGGTCATCTCTTAGAAGGGGAGGTTTTTCTTCTTCATGATTTTCTCTCAGAATGAGCGAAAGATCACAACCACATCTAGGGTCTCCATGGCCGACCTCTCCACACAGGAGAAGCAAGTGGATAAGGTCATGGAATCATACTCGGATATCTTCTCCTCACCTACTAGGGTACCTCTACACTGTTAGGTCAAGCACCCCATCGATCTAACCCCTGGTGCACCACTGCCCAATGGTCTAGTCTACCATCGCTCTCTATTAGAGAATGAGGAGATCAAGCGGCAGATCCAAGAACTGTTCCACAAGGGGCACATCCGTCCCAACTTATCACCTTGTGGGAGCCCAATCATTCTGGTACAGAAGAAATATGGAACCTGGTGACTCTGCATTGATTATTGGGCCCTGAATAAAATTGCAGTCAGAAATCGGTACCCGATTCCCTGAATCGATGACCTCCTTGATCAGCTCACGGGGGCCAAATACTTCAGTAATATTGATCTGAAGTCTAGATACTACTAGGACCCGATAGAACATACAGATCTATGGAATACCTCCTTCAAGTCAAAGGTAGGTCTTTTTGAATGGTTGTTCATGCCCTTTGGATTGACAAATTCTCCAGCCACTTTCATGAGGATGATGGAAGGTATCTTGTGACCATTCACCAATACTTTTGTAGTGGTGTATCTGGATGACATTCTCATTTACAACAAGACTTGGGCATAACACTTGCAGCATATTCAGCAGGTTCTGCACACCCTACAGTAGCACAAGCTATACACCAACTTGGAAAAATGATCCTTCGGCATGGACAAGGTCCATTACCTGGGCTACATCGTTGATCAACATGGTGTACATGTGGATCCATCCAATATCCAAGTCATTCGTGATTGGCCATCCCCAACCACACTCAATGATCTTCGTAGCTTCTTGGGCCTTGCCAATTGCTACTGCATGTTTGTGTTGGGATTCTCCCATATTGCATGGGCCCTCATCCAAGTAACCAGGGGTGGTGGTAAGGAGAAATTTGTGTGGGTCCGGTCCCAACAACAAGCGTTAGATGATTTGAAGCAGTGCTTGTGCTCAGCCCCAGTACTTTCACTACCAGACCTGCAACAACCCTTTGAGATCGAGACATATGCCTCAGACTATTTTGTGGTCATTGTTCTCACTCAACACGACCACACTCCATGGCCTATCATAGTGAGACACTATCATATGTTGTCTGTAAGTACCCTACTTACAACAACAAAAAATTACTCCATTGTGAAATCCTATCGCCAATGGAGACATTGCATTCTTGGGAAGGAGATAGTCATCCACACTTATCATAAGCCACTGCAGTTCATGCAGACATAAGGAAAATTGCAGAATGATTTCCATAAGAAGTGGTCCACATACTTACAACAATTCCACCTCAACATCAAGTATAAAACATGAAGCACCAACCACGTCATTGATTGCCTCAACAGACCGCCAGTCGCGACACTCACCATAGTGCTAGAATCGTGTGGCCATGAGACCTTTGGATGGCCCCAACTCTATGAGACAGACCCAGACTTCGCCACCACCTACCAAATGTTGGGCGCAAACATAGTTGTCGCTAAATTCCATCTTCAAGATGGGTTGATGTGTCGTATGGGCCATATGTGTGTTCCATCAAGTGAGCGAGAAAAGTTGATATGGGAATCCCACTACAATCGAGTGGCAGGGCACTTCGGCATCGAAAATACAGTGGTAATGTTGCAGAAACATTTCTACTGGCTGAAACTTCAGTAGGCAGTCAACAAGTATATCAGGTCATGCACTGTCTGCGCTATTGTCAAACCGAACACTAAAAAACAAGACCTGTACACTCCTCTGCCTAATCCTGACATGCAATCGAAATCCATATCCATGGACTACATGTCGGGCCTCATGTCCACCAATCGGGGAAATGACTGTGTTTTTTTTGTTGTTGATTGTTTTTCTAAGATGGCGATTCTGGCCGCCTGCAAGAAGAGCATCACAGCAGAGGCCACTACCAAGTTCTTCTTTGAACGAGTTTGGGTACATTTTGGAATCCCACAAACCATTGTCTCGGATAGGAACAGTCGATTTCTTAGCACATTTTGGTCAAGCCTCTGGTCATTGTTGGACACCAAGCTCAACAAATCCATGGCCCTCCACCCCAAGACAAATGGCCAAACCGAGGTCATAAATTGAATGATCTTGCATATCATTCCCATGTATAATTCCAATAACCCTCGCACATGGTACAAGAGTCTTCCCTATGTCCATCATATCTACAACTGAGCCTTACATAGCTCAACTGGCCACAACCCCTTTCAGGTGGGGTTGGGATTACAACCATTGGGTCCCATAAATGTTTCACTACCCCTTGCGGTTACCTCAGTCGACTCATCTCCTACTCCAATTAAAGATGACAAAGCCACCTATTTCATTGAGTGGATCCAGCACATCCATCAATAGGTTCAATATATCCTACAGAAGTCCAATGACAAGTACAAGCAGCGCCATGATCAACACCGGGTGCCGCATAAGTTTCAGGTGGGCGACAAAGTTTGGTTGCATTTGTGGAAAGAATGCCTTACCAAACCCCATCGAAAGCTTCACCCACTATGTTATGGGTAGTACACCATCACCAAGTCTATGTGTGATAATTCTTTTGAGCTCAACATTCCCCCTTTTCTTGTCCCGCACCCAGTGTTCAACATGGATCTCCCTCGACCTTATTTCCCAGCATTATTGGACAACTCAGAGATAGCAGAACAACTGACACCAACTGAGCTCAACCCCGACTGCATACAATAGGAACCCAATGATCATATTGTGGACAAACATATCAACGACACTCTCCAGCAAAGGATCCAACTTTATCGAGTTGTCAAAGAAGGGAAGCTCCTGCACCAAGGCAAGTGGCTCACCGGGGGCCAAATTCAGCTGAAATTTTCTCATCTAATGGGGACACTCAATGCAATGGAGATTGTTGCTTCCTAAGGTGGGAGTATTGATCCAAATGGATTTCAGTGGCCTCCCACCTATTCCAATTGGCTCATTTTAGCAATTTTCCAGTTCGGCAGTTTTTTCCTAGTTTTCGGGTCCTTGACTTCCGGGGCCGTTTTGAGGCCCTAAACAGTGTTTTTAGGGCTCGCTAGAGTCAATATGTGTGGGGCTCACTATAGGAAACATGTGTATTGCTCGGATATACCTTTCCAACATGTTATTGTACGCCTAAAACAAAGATCGTATGCAAAAGTTATGACCCCGGGAAGTTGATGTACTTACTTACCCAAACAGGGCCCACACGACTTTTGGCGCTTCATCTCCTAGGGTTAGGTTTTTGGATTTTTAGGGTTTTTGACATTCTTGTCTATTGTAAAAAGGCCTTAAGATCCTCATTGAAATCATCTTCTGGAGAATGAGTGCATCTGTCACATCTCTTCTTAGAGATAAGGCACCACCATTCTAGCAAGCTTGTTTTCTGTTGCATTTTACAGTTTCATCTTATTTCCTTATTGAATAGAAACTAGTTTTATTATATATCTGTTATTCTTTTTAAGCATATTTTGATAATAATCTGTATTCATTTCTTTATGCTCATAAAATCTGGATTAGTGGTATTAGAGCGGTCTGCTCCTTGTCTTTCTCAATGCATGTCCCCAACGAGGTAAGGGTACAAAGAATTGAGTCTCGATCTTGTTTCTCTTGAGGAAAAATCTCTCGCATGCCCAAGCGACCTCTCATGGAGAGAGAAAAGAAAGACGATGGGACAAGAGATCCCTCCAAAATTTTGCTTGAGGAAGCCCTCACACAATAGAGGAATGAGATGATGGATAGTTTTGCGCAAATCCTTCGGCGGCTACCAACAGGCGACGCATCTTCCTCAAACGAAGGTGCCACCCCCTTCAAGGTACAAATCAACTTCGATATTCCTATTTTTGAAGATCAGATAGACGCAGATGATGTAGACAAATGGTTGAATCTGCTAGAAGGGTATTTCTCTATCCATAACTTCTCGAATAGAGAAAAGATTACTTTTGCGCTCCTCAAAGTCATTCCCCATGTCAAAGATTGGTGGGAAACTTTCTGTGAGCAGAAGGAAACATAGGAACCCTCATTAATTGCTCAATTTTCCTTGCATCACTAGTTCTAGCATCTCTATTGGTAGATTGACTATTGTGACTCCTTTTTTGATCTCAGAGCTTTTCTTTGGCTACTTTGTGGTTATAATAAAAACTATGCCAAATTTACAAGGGGATTAATTGATGGCACTGGATCTACTAGGGGAAGAGACAAAATCACTTCTAAATTCTTGCTTCTTCTTGCTTCCACCTGTAAATCTTTTTGCTCATCCTTTTGATGACACAATCTCCATACCAAGGATAGATACACAAAGAACTTCTCAACCACCTAATGACGATCATATGCTTTAATCAACTATAAGTAAAGACTATTTTTTAACTTTAGGCCTAATTTATCCCTATGTGCTATGGAAAATGTTTGATAGCCTCCAATTTTGATAAATAACTTTGTCCAAAGTTCTTTCTTTCTCTTTTTTGAAATCATTGTTGCTCCATGAAATATACTTTGAAATGATATCTCTCCAATTAATAGTCGAACCAACATGTGCTAGGAAAAAGTATAAGTTGTAGTGGATACCTTGTATATCCTTATAATGCATATCTTTTCTAATAAGTGTCAATTTTTATTTGCTTCAATACCTCAATGGCATCGAGATAAAATCATGGGCACTTCTTGCTATGGATCCTCTAATACAAGGGATCCAAGAAAAAGTTGCATATGGTGGAGTACTCCTGTGCATGTCTAGTTATCCATAAGCCTTGAAATTAGTGAGCTTGAAACTAGAGAAGTCAAAGAATGCACACGCACAATTCATAAGATAGGATTCCATGTAAAACTTGGGTGTGCCACCATCCAAGGATGTTTTTTCCTATCAAATACATTGAGAAAGGTTATTAGATATGAGGTCTAACCAATTGAACATATCCCATGCTTGAGCACGCCATACATGATTGGCATTTATCTTACCCATATGTATTGGGCGTGTGGTCTCCCATACAAGTGGTTCATCGGTACCACTAGGTTTCATAATTATCCTTGCAAATTGTGTATCAAGTGTACCTTGCTCGTGGTTGTTCAAAATGATTTAGTTGGAAGCCTACATTCCTTCACAATGTCATGAACATTGTGCAATTTTCCAAACTCTTACAACCACCCAAGGCTCATTGATATTGTAGGAGGCGGGAACTTGTACATCCTTTGAAGAGTAGTAGCACTGAATAGCCTGATTGTGTCACCATTCCATGCTTTCAATGTGTGGATGGTACCAACATTCACATTCTCAATTAATCTCTACAACACATCTTCAAATGGAAATAATTCTTCTCTAGTTCCTTCCTTGTGGAGACATGACATATCGAGGAGGTTTTGTGTCATTGTACATACATTAGAGGGAGAAATAGGTATGTCTAGAGGTAGTGTTGGGTAGTAACATCATGTTTGTGAAAAATTCTTTTAGGTTTGGTGATAATGATTTCTTCCCCTTTTCTATAACTTCTAAGGGTTACGGTTTTCTTCTCTCCAACAAAGATTACAACTCAAAAATGCATTGCAAATATTGGCCAACCATCCCAACACTATTTGTAACCCCTTCGATTTTTATAATTCTTGCAAATTGATTTTTTGAGAGAGAGGGATGCTTTAGACAACTCCAAGTTCAACACCCTTTCTCTAAGAAAAGGTATGCTTCGTCTGAAAGTGAAAACAAGCTTGTACGCAGCTACAATCTACCCAACAATTGTGGATGCTTAAAAAGGTAGGGATGGGCAATAGAAAACATTAAGAGAGTGTACAAATCTATTTCTAAGAGGGTATCTAGCGCTATTTATGAGCTTAGGAAGTAATGTGCATCACTTTGGTATGGAGAAAAGACTTACCTACAACTTGCAAAATTTCTAAATAACTTCAAACCTACAAATTCAATGAAAAAAGAGAAAACAACAAAAAATAAAGTGAGGAGGGAGTTCCATGAATGAATGAAATAAGGAATAAGGAAGATAAGAGAAGCGTTGAGCCTTCAGAAGATGAATCAATTCACGTGTAACATTGAAGGAGGAGTTATTGATCAAGAAAATCTTGCGAAATTTAGGAAAAGGACAAATCACTCCCATGAGAAGCTAAGAAGCCAATCACTAGCATTAGGATGATGCCTACTATCCAAGGAGAGAGATTTGGATTCTTTGACTAATTTTTTGATTTCCAAGGACAAGAAAGCTCAATCGCTCACTTCAGAAGGTAGACTAGTAGTTGAGGTGATGGATTTCCTTTTCTTGGCCAAATCATTGACTTTAGCATGAAAGGAAGCTCAATCATAGGGTTTGAAATCCCAATAGCCTTTCAACATGATGATTAAGGCTCAGGAGGATTTTCTTTAGATTTTCATTTGAAAATGATAAAATCAAGTTGTTTTTTCTTTGCCTACAATAGACAACTACACCCACCCCAAAACCTAAGCCTTGTTGAAATTTTGGTATGCTCGTTTAACCATAGAAAATGTCACATCATTGTCACCCAACCATAGGCATTCACATATGCCACCCCCGAGCACGCTAACCTTTACTTAGAATAATTCTGGCAAGCCTACTCCAGAACCAACAGATAAACCCTAGTTGCTAACTGCAGCAACAACTCAAGAAAAGTAGAGTGCTCCTTCTCCAAGGGTAGTGCACAAGAGAGAGAGTCTCTATATCCACAGAACAAGCACCATACACAACTGCAGCATCTGGAACTGCACTACTCTCTCTCTCTCTCAAACTTGTGCCATACTTAGAAAGAATATCACCAAGAATGTCACCGAGAAAATCACCAAGAGAGAGACCAAGACCAAGAGATTACCATGTGCCCTTATTCCTCCTTGCAGCTACAACTACAGATATCCACAAGACTTGCACACTAACTGGGTGTACAAATGAGCTAAAACGTCATCTATTTATATTAATCTATCTAATGACTTTTCTGGCTGGGCCGACCTGACTTTCTCGTAATTAATTTTTCCAGTGACTTTCTTAGCTAGGGAGGTATTAACTAAGATGTTCTTCAAGTAGTGGTCTCAAACACATCCATCCATCTCACATGGCATGAGAAATACTCATATGGTATTGAAGACCAGTCTACAGGTAGCATCACCATAGCCACATAGGCTATCATATGATCAAACAAATCATGTAACAAGTATCACCATCATAGCCGCACATTATCCATATAGCTGGAAAACACCTCCAACACTATCGGTTGGCCCTCCATCTAGTAACCTCTGATGCTACTGATTGACACTCTAACTGGGAATCATTTTTTACAGTATAGGTTGACATCTAGTTCATACAGAACAAGTAATTCATCTTCTCACAATGAATCTGACTAAAAAAATTAACACTCCCTCTTAACGAGGAAGGTATTCCTCTTGGCACGATCATCATCACTTCTTCTGAGCTTCTCCACACCTCGATCATTGTCATGTTGTCAATCACGAATTTATATGTCATAGGAATTTATACACTTTCACTGGAGTAGCATACCAACCTTCGTTGGAGTAGCATACCAAACTATGTTGGGGTAATATACCAATTTGCATTGGAGTAGCATACCAACCTGCACTAGGGTAGAATATCATCTTGCATTGGAGTACCAACCTGCGCTAGGGTAGCATACCAGCCTGCGTTGGAGTAACAACCTGCATCGAGGTAGCATACTAGCCTGCATTGGACTACCAACCTATGCTAGGGTAGCATACCATCGTGTGTTGGAGTACCAACCTACGCTATATTAGCATACGAGCCTGCATTGGATTACCAACCTACGCTGGGGTAGCATACGAGCCTGTGTTGGAGTACCAACCTACACTAGGGTAGCATACCAGCCCGTGTTAGAGTACCAACCTGCGCTAGGGTAGCATACTAGCCTACGTTGGAGTACCAACCTGCACTGTGGTAGCATACCATCCTGAATTGGAGTACCAACCTGCACTAGAGTAGCTCCCACTACTAGGGATCTCATCACTTCCCTCTACTGGGGAACACATTACTTCTCACTACTGGAGAAAAACAATTTGGACCACTCCAAGATTGTCCCTAGCAGAGGCTTGTTCAACATATCCACTACCTGTTTATCGGTAGAAATATATTGGATCAAGTGTCTCTTCATAGTCTTCTCCCTCTTCATGGGAGAGTCCTCTGGACATAAATCGGGCTTTGTAAATCTTTAGGCTATTTATCTGCAACATACTTGATCTTGTAGATAAACTTGGAAGTCACAACTTGTTAGAAAAGTAGGTGTGCTCATTTAACCATAGAAAATATCTCAATATTGTCACCCAACCATAGGCACAAATGCCACCCCCGAGCACCTTAACCTTGACAAATAAAATAATTCAGGAAGCAAACCCTTGAACTAATAGCCAACCAAGGTAGCATACCTCTCTCCAGAGCTAGCGTACTAAGCAGAAAGTCCAAACCATGACCAAGAGAAAGTCCAAGCCAAAACCAAAATTCCAGTTGCAGCAGTTGTAAGCATACCAAGTAGAAATTCCAAACCATGACCAAGAGAAAGTCCAAGCCAAAACTGAAATTCCAGTTGCAGCAGCTACAGTTGCAGCTCCTCTCCAAACTTGTGCACCGTTGGTCTTATGAAGTTGTGAGAGTGAGTGTGTCAAATGATATCTAGTGCCCTCTTATTTATAGTGCTCCAAGTGACCTAAATAAGCCAACTTCTACTTCTGGAGGCTAATAACTCAATAATAAATATTCTCTTGAGCTGACTTGTCTCCTAGGGTTATTATCCAACGTTTTAGGGTTTCTCTTGCTTTCTGAAATATTGCAATCTCGTCAGGTTTACATGTAGAGGTTAATACCTCCCACAACTACCATAATATCAACACTCCCTCCTAGCTAGGGAGGTATTAAAGGAAATTGTCTTGAGAAAAAATAGACCATTCAACTAGTAGAATCATCATATCCACACAGGCTATCTCATGGTCAAATCATGAGCACCATCATCACTATCAGTAGCATCTGATAGCATCAACTGCATCATCTCTCGAATCCATACTCCATCTAAGTAATCATGCATGATGTTGAATAAGTCACTCACTCCACAGAGTGATACAAGAATCATTCTTCTAATATGGACATACGTCCTAGAAGAATGACTGACCTGGACCATTTTCCATAGGGAGATTGTCCATCAGCATACTGACTATCCATCTAGATGGAAATCATCTCCAACACTAGTGATAGTCTCTATGGCAATCAAAACAATGCCATCCAATAGAACACAATTGTGTCTATCCATAGTAGTACACAACTACTACCCAGTGGTACACAACCACTCCTAGTAGCACACAGATACTAACCAGTGACACACAGTCACTACTAGTGGATCAAATCCACCACAGTAGCATACAAATATTGTCCAGAGACATACAGTCTCCACAACAATCATATCATCTTATATCAAATTGCATAAAACAATATCATGATATAAACTGAGTCATCTGGGCCATTCTTCCACTCACATATGTGATATTTGGAAGAGCATCTGCCCTCATAAAGGTAAAACATCAGCCATGGGCTATCTTGACTATTCTTCCCAAGCATAGAAGAATAATTGTCCTTGATTTCTGAGCCTAGACCATTCACCTAATTGGGCCATTCCTCTGGCACTAATCATAGTGCAACCTGGAGAGAATGAGTCTTCCCTAGGGAATGCCTATCCCTAATTACTAAACCTGGACCATTCGCCTAACTGAGCCATTCCTCCATCACTAATCATAGTGCAACTTGGAGAGAATGAGCCTACCCTAGGGAATGACTGCCCGTACCATTTCCTATGGAAATGGTTGTCCTGTACCAACCTCCAAAATGGACCATTCTTTGAAACTGCTCATAACTATGAACTTTGAAAGAATGACTGCCCAGTGAGGTGGGCCATTCTACTTGACCACTACTCAGAGTGACTGCCAAGAAGAATGATTGTCCTATACCATTCCCCCACACTAGACACAAGGGGAATCGTTGTCTATGGTACATCAACAATCTATCAGACCATTTTCATTATGAAAATGACTGTCTGATCTGGACCATTTTCCGAACTGGAAAATGCTTGTCTATCATAAATCTCGAACCACTTTCCAAACTGGAAAAGAACTACCCATCCTGGACCATTTTCCGAACTGGAAAAATGATTGTCCATAAATCAACAACATATCAGTGCTACCTCCCAAATTGGGAGTAATCACTTTATTTTTAAATAAGGAAGTCGTCTCCACGAGCCCTATCTTGTCTCTTGAGTACGCAAATTGTTCATCTTGGATAGAGGTTTTACCAAAATATCTCCTATCTGCTCATATGTGGAGATATATTGGAGAACCACTTCTCTCTTATGGACTTTATCACAAAGAATATAATACTTGATATTAATGTACTTCGGCCTGTCATGGAACAATGGTTTCTCTGAAAACTTCACATAGCTCTGATCATTACAATATATCATGGTCGAATTCAACACCTGATTAGACGGCCCAGAAATCAACTTATTGCTTTCGTACAAGCATCACAAGCTACAAAATATAATATGCTTCTGTATTGTTGATTGCAACATAATTTTTTTCCTGCTAGCTCATGACATCATGGAAAATCTCAAACTAAAACATATCCAAGTAGCACTTCTTCTGTCATCTACACTCCCTACCCAATCTGAATCAATAAACTCATGTAGTTGTATGTCATAGTTTAAACATCCCACAAAACAAATATCCGGCTAAGTATTCTCCAAATACATTAATGATCTAATCAATTGTCAATACAAAGACGATTCTACTGGATTAGAGTCTCTTCAACTTCTTCAGATATGTTATCATGGGATCTTTCCATGGATTTTCAATCCATCATCCATACTTCTGAGTAACCATTATGATACACTTTCTTTGTCATAGGAATTTTTCACCATGCTTATGTTGTATATGAGATACTCTACATCAAGTTGCTTGAATCCATACAAGGTCTTATTCCATTTGCATACATGGGTCTCTTTCTGGTATAAGCTTCTTTCTCAATTTTCTTTATTGGGAAGAAATGTCTTTTACATGTAAATTTCAATCCATGGATATTGCAAGAGGTATATCTAGTTTACTGGAACAAGTTGTCGTCATAGTATTCTCCCTCCTCTTGGAAGAACCTCTAGTTATGAATATCGCAATGCTTCCATTCATAAATCTTTTTCACATTTTCTTACATACATTGTTCTTCATCACAACTTCCATTTCTTCTGGTTGATTGCTTCTAGTGGGTTCAAACCAAGCTGGTAGTCTTATGATTCTCGGTATAATAATTGGTTGTTCTAGTTTTTCTTTCTTTATTGGAATCTTCATGTTCTTCCTCATGTTCCTATTTATCTTTTGGGTCCATGGAGTCTTCTATAGATTCCATGCCCTTCCTTCCTAAAGATTCCAACTTCTTCCTTTCATCATAGGAACATGGATGTAGATGGACAACCAAGGATACTTAAGACTTATTTTTGAAGAAGACTTCTTCTAGAGTCAAACAGAACACATGTTTCTTATCATGGTTGCTACTTTCAATGGTAACATGGACAGATACTTCATAATCTTCACATGGATCATATCATTTAGGATTATCTCCCTCCCAATCCTCACTTCATGCATGAATGCATGCTCTTCTTTTGGAATTTTTTAATCAACTCCCTCCATCTAAGAGAATCCATGCTTTTGTCTGCATCCTTATTGCCTTCTTCAAAGTGTCACAAGTCTTATTCTAATTTCCTCTTGATTACTGAATTCTTTCATATTTGACTCTTTCTGGGTCTCTTCAAGTTTGATTATGATTTTGGCCTATCTGGAAGTTGTTACTTATATAATAGATTCCTCGGGAATTTTCCAACGTACTTCATCTTCTTGTAGTCATCGTAATAACAATCCTTATCTTGTTATTCTTTCATAGGTATTGTTTTACTGACCATCTTTTCTTCTTAAGAAATATATATGCATGATATGTACAGGAAATATGTAAACATGGTATGTACAAGAACTATGTTATAGAAGAATATTGTTACCTTGACTAGAAGAAGAAGTATGTTTTATCCTGCTTGGATTTCTTTGAGGGTTCCCTTTCTTCGGCAATTGTTGCTTCGTCTGCTTCATTCCTTAAGATAAACTTCCTCTTATTCATGAAATTCTTGAATTTTGTTGTGAAGGCTTGACCATCATATTTGTTTTGGGATTTCTCTTTTTCGTTAATCCTTGATTCTTCTTATGCACAACAAGTCCAAAGTTCTTCAAATGTGGGATACTCCTTTCTTGTGTTCATGCTTGCGGAAAATGCATCCCATGTCTTGGGAAGGCCATTGAGTACTATATTTACCAGTTCCTTTTATGAAATGATTTCTTCAATAGCTTGTAGTTTATCTCTTAACTGAGAGATTCTTACAAAGTATGATGTTATACTATCATCATCATTCATTTTCATGTCACGGAGCTCATTCTTCAGACTCATTACTTGTCCAATGTTTTTGACTTAGAATAGGTTAGTTAGGGCATCATAAATCTTCTTAGATGAGTCAAGATGAGAGATGTATGGTATCAAGTGGTCTTTTACAGAGTCCACTATGATACTCATAGCGTTGATGTCATTCTCCTTAAACTGCAATGTTCTAAGGTTCCTTCTCTTTTCCCGCTTCAAACTGTGGTTCCATGATCTTTCCTTTCACTATATCCAACACTTTATTCTTGACAAGGATGAGGTCAATCCTTGTCTTTCATGCTCTGAAGTTATAATCCCCTTCTAACTTTTTTTCTAACTTCATAGAGTAAGTCATGACTGCTTTGACTTTGAACAAAACATCAAACTTGATGTCTTGGCTTGATGAGAGTACCGGGAGATGCGCTAGGCTAGGGCGCACTAGGATATCCAAGAATTAGGTCAGTCTCTTCACTTAAGGTGCCTTAACAAGAGGGTTATGGTTTTGTTACTGCAACAAAACTTTGACTACAAATGCAACTATAACTGAGCAAATTCGCAAGTATTTGGATCTTAAAAAAATCCTCCCAATCTATTTTCTAGCAGTTAGATTGTCTGAAGATAGTGTGGGACCATAACCTATTAGAAAAGTAGGTGTGCTCATTTCACCATAGACAATATATCAATATTTTCACCCAACCATAGGCACAAATGCCACCCCCGAGCACCTTAACCTTGACAAAGAGAATAATTCTGGAAGAAAAACCTAGAACCAATATCCAACCAAGGTAGTTTACCTCTCTCCAAAGATAAAATACCAAGAAGAAAGTCCAAACCATAACCAAGAGAAAGTCCAAGTCAAAACCAAAATGCCAGTTGCAACAGCTGCAACTCATCTCCAAACTTGCACACCACTGGTCTTATGCAGTTGTGAGAGTGAGTGTGTCAAAGAGATCTAGCGCCCTCTTATTTATAGTCCTCCAAGTGACCTAACTAGGATGACTTCTACTTATGGAGGCTAATAACTCAATAATAAATATTCTCTTGAGCCAACTTGTCTCCTAGGGTTATTATCCAACATTTTAGGGTTTCTCTTGCTTCCCAAAATATTCTAGTCTCGTCAGGGTTACATGTAGAGGTTAATACCTCTCACAACTACCTGTTGAGTGCTCAACACACCCTAAAAGATTTTATGAAATTTTGTCTCTTTTGGGTACCACTTGTTTTCTTTTGTTTTGCTTTCTGAATTGAGTCCACTATGGAGGGATTGCTAATTTCATTTTCATGTCTCTTCATCGATCAAATCAGATTTGTTTGAACTTGTTAATGTGAAACCTTTGTGTTTAAAAGAAATTGGAAGTCTAACTAAGAATCTGCAGCTAAAATTGTGACTAGCGCACTTATGTTCAGCGTCAAAAAAATCTGAGCAAGTAAAATGACCCCAATAGTAACAATAATCGTCAATCGTCGATCCATTATCGGCATCGGTAAAAGGCGAAGTAAATTTGAGCTAGTTTTTCACAAAGAAGATTCAGGAGTTGGTCGATTTCCCATAGGCGTCGGTGAAATACGAGAGGTCGAAACATTGACATGGGCCATAATGAACCCTCGATAGCCGATTACGGATGCATTTTTTCAGGGTCGGTGAAATCTCAAAGGGTTAAATCATTGAAAATTTATGTAGTGAGACATCATTGATCATTGATCCTCGATGCACTTTTGGCATTGACAAATTTCAATGGGTTTAATCCGGGAACAGTTGTTTAAACTTTTCGTCATTCGTCGATCCTTGATACTTTTCAGCATTGGTAGGGTAGGACCCATTGTTAAAATTCTTAGCTAATGAAAGTCCCTGATTCTGAATAACATGGTTAAACGAAGATGCCAATCTCAAGCGCCATGTGTCTTTGTCACGTAGGCATTTCGTACGGTCCATTTTTCGTCCCGAGTCACCTTAGGTTTCCTCATGTGCTAGTCACACTTCCAAGTCATTTTTTCCACGTCAGTGTCGTACGACAAGATGGATCCGCGTTGAAATTTTTCCGAGAGATATCAACGAATATGGTCTAAAGAAAATCCCTGACTCTCGATTCACCCATTAATTTAATGGAATGATGAGACGTTTTCATCACACAATAAGATCGGATTCTGCCTTTTAATAGGCCATTTAATGTTTTTCTCTGCATATGTTGCTACCCCATGCGCCGATTGAACAAAGAGAATTTGAAATTGTCGATAGACCACATTATAGCCCACGCCCGCGCCGCCAGCCTACCACTGCATCTAATCTTGAACATAATGAATATCTGGTGGAAGATTTTGTAGAACTGTGCTCATATCTCGAATTGAATAACTAATGCGACAAGGTAAGTATCATCCTTGTTTAAATCACCAAAACAACTTTGAATACCTCCATTCTGCACACAATTTTATGTTTCTAGAGAAACCAAAGAAGTGAAGAGAGCGTCTCAAGAGTTGCGTTTGATTCTCAGACTTTCAAAAAAATCAGGTTAAGCTAGCACGAAGAAGAGGTATGTGTTAATTTTTATCAGTTCGACGATAATTATTTAATATATGAGCATTCAATCTGCTACATAGTGTCTAACAATGTTTTATCTGCAGGGAAAAATGCCTCCAAGAAATCCAACGACCAGACGCTCGCCGAGGGAACTGAAATTAAAGGAGGCAGATATTGGTGAAGGTTCTTCTCCTAGCATTGCGAGGCAGCTAGAATATTCTCCCAAGGTGTAACCAGTCATTAAATCTTCGACCAAGAAAGCATTTATTCAACACCCCTCTTTTGGCGATACTGAAGCAACCACTGGATAAAAAATAATGCTCCCATAGTGGGGAGATTTATTCAACAAAATCAACCGGGAAGATTACCTAGAGTTCATCCCACACAGCAACTCGAATATAAGGGCACTCGACGACCAGGTTTTTCTGAATACTCAGTGGTCGTGCTTTCACATGGTAGCCTGTCGAACTCCAATATTACCCTGCATTAAGACTCTAAGTTGGATAATTGATCATACAGACACATAGAAGTTCCTCATTAATGATGAGAATGGTGGATGCGTCGGATTTTTTCTCCCGACAGAGGTCTAGAAACATTACAAGCTCGGGAACCCAGAGGAGTGGTTGAACATAGACTTCATGGTGAAGTTTTATGAATTCCACGACACCAGCCGATTGATGGCCTCATGGTGGAAGGAGGACAATAAATTCACAAACTAGAGCAACGGATGGTATGGGACAACGAATATAATGGAACCATATATCTACTTAATGGCTCTAATTTTCTAATTATACGGGGAAAAGGATTGCGCCAAGTTCTCGGAGGCATGGATTCCCCTGGCATACACTGTGGCTATTTTGGGGAGTATTTTCAACTGGGGAGCGATCATCTCCAAGAAATTGACTACCAATGTATTGCAGGTTCAGACGCCAAAAGAAGGAGAGGAACCCACTTTTCACATGGCCTCATATTTGATAGATGTAATTTGCACGAGGAATGTCTTCGCTGGCACTTCACAGAGCTGCTTGTACATGTCTACTTCAACATCCTATGGGAAAATAGGTAAAAGAAGTCTTATGCCCTTATTTGCGATGAATTCATCACCCGAATTCATTTCATTATATTTAAAAAGGAATGTTCAAGACTGTTTGTAGAGGCCAAAAAAGTGATCTCGAAAGTAGGCCACTAGTACCTAGATGAACAAAAACCCTATATCAGGGTGTTTGGGGCCACTAAAGCACCACATTTTCGCCCCGCTCACATCACAGACTAGCTCATCGTAGGAGAAATCTGTTATCAGACTATCCTGCAGGGCTATAATGCTAGTTTGGTTAAGGACAAGAAGCGAGCATTTATACCCTATGATTTTCATGTGGGGTTTTATATAATGAAGGACATTGCTCAAGATAAACAAGAGGGTTTGATTCAGCTGGAATACAGGTTCCCAAAAGGTCGTTTTCTCAAGCATGACCCTAAAGGCCTAGTCCTCCAACACGCTTCACAAGTCTCTTCCTGCTGGCCATACGTGCATGATAAGTTTGAAAATGATATTTTCACAAAATGTACTTAGGACTGGGAGGAGGTATCATAGAGAAAAGATAACCTGAACAAGACTAGTTTCAAAGCTATGAGCATGGATGAGCAGGACGAAACAATAGAGCAGTCATCTCAAGAAGCTCTCAGGGTTAGAGAAGAAATCTGAGTAGCAGAAACCACAGAGGAACAAAGGAGAGGGTTTTTGTTACTCGAAGGATCCCAAAGAATCATCGACCAGCTAGAGAATGATCCTCAACTAATAGAAATGACAAGGATCACCCCGGTCGACCCATTCACAATCAGAGAAGAGTTAGATAGCTCAGAGTCAGTACGATTAGAAGAAACCATCGGTCTGGAAAACCCCAAATTTCTATCACCACAGGCTAGATCATCAGTGACCATTCCAGCCCAGTATGAGATTCCAAGAACACTAGGTGAAACAGGTGTGCCAAATCCCTTGTTTGATCTAATAACCATCTATGACAATGAAGAGAGTTTGGAGATCTCACTGGTAACTCTGATACCGATTACAAAGGAGAAGGAACCTGGGGGAACATCTGCTCCAAGTCCCAATGCATCGGTTCCAAACCCTCTGCAGGGCGACCATGAGGTCAAAAGTGTCTTAGACACTAAGTTTCTCAACCTGTCAGGGACCCTGAAAGACAGCTCCAGGGATGAGTTAGGATCAGGTGGAAAAAAAGAGGAAGTGCAACAACGAGAGATTGGCACCTCAATAGTCGATCACCAATTAAGTATTGAACCTATCATTGACTCTTCAATTTTGGTCAATACCTCACCAGCCGATGAACACCAGATGGAGGTCTAGCTATCGGGACATATGAAAGAAGTACAAGAACCATTCCTGGAACAAATACATACAATAGGGAGCTTGGGAAACACTCTAACCTAGGGAGAACAACAAATCCTTGAGCCTGTTGATGAGTTCATTGATATACAGGCGAGCCCTTATGACAGGAAGAGGAAAGCTATCATGAGGAGGACCACCAAGAAAATAAGGCTCACCTTGGATAACTCGATTCTCGTCACCACGGAGGAGAAGTTGCTTAGCACAGAACACGCAAAGACATCTGATATCATCGGCATAGGGATGGCTATCATTAATGCCATGTTGGATCGAGCAAAGTGAGATGAAAAATAATTGGTCATTTCATTGAAGGATCTAGACCATCTATGCCACTTGGAAAAATACTATCAAGACTCAATGTAGGCCACAGTTTTTCTGAAGAGTGAGTTCGAAGATGCTTATGCAAACTTTACAAGCGAACGACATCTTTTCACTGTAGGTATAGCCGATTTCCAAGAATATACCCTTATGGCACTGGAAACCTGTAAGGACGTGGAGAGATGGTATGAGAAATCATACCAAGCAGTAGATCGAATTGACTATATCAGCGCAGTGTAGAAGGGTCGAGACGCGGAAGAGCATGGTATTTGAGTGCTAAGGGATAGCAACATCTCTCGAATTAGAAAAGCATCCGAATATTGGGTAAGTATAGCCCAGGAACCTCAACAAGAGATAAATAAGAAGTGGGCCGAGTGAAAAAAAGGTTGGGAAAAGATCAATCGAGAGATGAAATATATTGGCCTCCCAGAATTCGGCTCACCCGAAAACTTTGTTGACTTGCATGACATAGTCAAGCGACATGCAGAACAAGACTCGGCATGGGCAGTGGAGATTGCACAGGTGGCGATCATGGCATCGGTTCAATTACAACAATTTATGGAACACCCAACCAATTTTGGTGCAGTTCTGCAGCGTTTGAGTGCCAAAATAATCAAATACAAAGAACAGGCAGTAGACGTGAAGGAAATCCTTTAAACCCTGATGGACCATCACAGATTCCCGTATGCTAACACATGTGAGGATCTCTTCATCAAGTGGTCAGAATATGAGAAGAGTCATCCACTCCACTAGAACCACGAGATGATTTCCAGAGGACTAAGAGATCAAGTGCCATGTGGAAATATTTTGTTTTACTTAACACAAACTTGTAGCAGCGATTTTTAGTTAGTGATTCTTTATAAATAAATGGATTGACCTTTTAGAAAAGCTCGATGGTTTTGGAAAAGACCCTCTTTTTTAGAATTGTAAAGAACTATTTATGAACAACCTTAATTGAGAAGTTATGTTTATAACCAGAGACAAAATTATGGTGTTTCATCAAAGGCGTTATATGATTGGATTGAGGAAGAATTACTTCCAACTTTTATTTTAGTAATTAATGATGTAATGAGTAAGAGTTTATGAATCTATTGATAAGCTATCTGTTTCAATTTTTTAGCAGTTATTTTGTTCTTAGTGATGAAAATCAAATCGGTGTGTTGATGTGTGATTGATGGTAGAGCTAAGGAAACTATTTTTCTTGCAATCATCTTATTACATGCGTATTTTCTTTCAATAATTGTATCTCATTCACAGTTGAAATACCAGCAATTTAATGTATTATTACTAGAATTGTAACAGGTGTGAATATCTTTGTCTGCATGCTTGAGCATGAGGGTTATCCTAGGCTCAACCTTCTTCAGTAGTTAAGAATCCCCTCTATCAGCTGGTTTATACCAGCACACCTCATTTTATCAAACTCGTCTAATAAAAGAAAAGACAAAATAGAGAATGTTTAATCTGAAGGAGAAAATTTCACAGAAAGAAATCTTGTCAATCACTAAGTAAAGCCCATCGATAAATTAGCTAGATCAAAATATTTGGATAACCATTCCACCATCAAACGTTGAAAATTCTAATTGGGTCTCTAAGGAGGGTTTGGTTCCAACTGTTGAGTTAAAGGGATCTTAGACCCCTCGACACTACCATAATATCAACACCACTTACTTCTCTTCTGGTCTCGGAACCAAGGAAAAGATATGTATCTCATTCCTTCTGACTGACTTCCTCCTCGGTCATTGTATCAAAGTATACTGAAGCAAGGGAATCTTCCCATAAGATCTCATATCTCCTCGAAGCCTCTAAATCTTCGAGCTAGCCTTCTCAACTCATGGCATTTGTCTGTCAATTTTGGAAGACGTCTGTCTCTTCTATTTGAATCTAAAAGTCTCTGAGTCTCCATTCTCCCTCTAAATCTTGACTCCCTTTGAGTCTGTATAATCTTTGGAGTTATGTGCTCCTCGTGATATGGCTCATCAATGTTTCATCCTGCAAAGTTTCATGGGACCACGTTGGTCTCTTCTTGGTTACTGCAATGATTCTAGGTAGGTCCTTCTGTCTCTACTAACTCTTTATGATGATCTAAAGAGTGATAAACTGCACTAGAGGGAATTTTTTGGCAATGTTTGGAGCCTTCTTCTCCTTACAATCAATATTGATATGAGATACTATGTATCTTGCAAAATTACCCTTCTTCTTATTTTTCTTCTTTGGTACATGGATGTATACGGTCGTGTATGCAACTTCTTATCTAGATAATCTACTCCATGTCTCAAACTAGAGACCATCTAATATGTTGTCTTTTAGAACTGTCACTATCTATTCCCTCAGATTTATCACCTATGACCTTCCTGGAACAAGGACAACAAAGGGAAAAAAGAGTAGAAAAGAATAATACTCTCATAATAATAAAAACAAGAAAAATAACAATAATCATAGTAGCTCCTTCTCAAATATATTGCTTGTGACTTGTCTCGAACAAGAACCAAAAATACAATAATAAGAAATAGGAACAACACTCTTCTAGTGTTGTGATCAATCATTCCTCCATGGTAACCTAAAACCCGGAGTCTTATCTTCAAGAACGAGTGTTGTTGATTTTCTTTCGAGTCTCCTTCACTCAAGATGACAAGTATTCTCTTCAACCTGTCCCCTATTCTTAAGATAATATGCTTTCTAGACAGAAATCTGAGTTAGAGAATATAGTGCAAATAAACTCTAAAGTATCAACCTTAATCAATCTAATACTTTTACTAAATTTAATTTATAACTTTAACTTTGAATAGAGGTTAGTATGATAATCATAACTTCAATAGATCAGAATACAACTAGATTTTCATAACGTCACAATAATTCCATAACATCTAGAGGCATATGAAAACAATCAAACCTGGAGTGTGTTGTTCCTCTGAATGTGTTGGATCTGAGATACTCTGGATCTACGATTTTTTTTTGGGAGATCCATTCTCCTGTAATCACACTCAAAATAGTGATGCAGTTTAAACATATATAAGTACATACCTCCAGCAACGACGACAAACAGTGGCACCATCCGACAAAATCATCAAGCAATGATGAACCCTAAAACTTCAAAGTGATCCAACTTGCAATCCAAAAGTAATTGTAGAAGTGCTAGGGTAAGGAACACTAGAATAACCAAAGATGAGGCCCAACATTTCACAGAAACTTTACTGCAACTAGTACTGCAACTGGTGTTGTCACTGGAATTCGTTTTGCAACTGGTTCTGCAACTGGTGCTTCAATTGGCACTTCAACTGGCACTACAATTGGTGTTGCAACTGGAATGAAGGAATTGACACTATAAACCTAGGGTTTTTATGTGGAAACCCTAATATTTCAACTTTAGAAATTTGCAGATCTGATCCAAGGAAGAGATGCGCCCTACTTAGGAGACCTTCTTAGTGAGTTCAGTAAGTGATCAACGAGCTTGGAAATGGGGGAAATTGATGATCTTCCTTCCAGCGGTTAAACTTTTATGAAGGAAACCAACTTTGATTCCATGTTGAAATTTCGGTATGCTCGTTTAACGATAGACAATGTCACATCATTGTCACCCAACCATAGGCATTCACATATGCCACCCCCGAGCACACTAACCTTTACTTAGAATAATTATGTCTAGCCTACTCCAGAACCAACAGATAAACCCTAGTTGCTAACTGTAGCAACAACTCAAGACAAGTAGAGTGCTCCTTCTTCAAGGGTAGTGCACAAGGAAGAGATTCTCCATATCCACATAGCAAGTACCGTACACAACTGCAACAACTACAACTACAATACTCTCTCTCTCTCAAACTTGTGCCATACTTAGCAAGAATATCACCAAGAAAATCACCAAGAGAGAGATCAAGACCAAGAGATGACCATGTGCCCTTATTCCTCCTTACAGCTGCAATTGCAACTGCAACTGCAGCTCTCTACAAGATTTGCGCACTAATTGGGTGTACAAATGGGCTAAAACGTCCTCTATTTATATTAATTTGTCCAGTGGCTTTTCTAGTTGGGTCGAACTCACTTTCTGGTAATTATATTTTTTGTTTATCTTTTTTCTATGTTGCCGACTTGTATTTCTAGAAGATAATATTCTAATATTAATTATTCTACTAGGTTGAATTGTCTTCTATGGTTTCCACACATCTGTTTAATGGTTCACTTTCTTTCTGAATATTCTATCCTAAGGCATAGGTTACATGTGGAGGTTAATACCTCCCGCAGCTACCAAAACATCAACAAGCTAAATTGCTAACATCATAGAGCTACATTCCTATCAAGTTAGCAATTTATCCTTCACAAGGAAAATCACTAGCTTGGGAACAAACAAGCCCCTCAAATCAATGATTTTTTCTTTATGTTGGAAAAACATTGCTAGGCATGGAGGAAATATTTTTAGTTGTATTATAACTAAATCTAACATTTTATTGTAATGGACGACACTTCTAGATAGTTGGTAGTTCAAATTCAAGGGGTTTCTTGATCAATTTGGAGCTTCCATAAGTCATTGACAGTTATGGGAAGCCTCCAGTGGCCTCACACTTTCACATATATTGTATGCATTCACAAGGATCATTGTAACATCATCTATTCATTATTCAATATTATATTTTATACTTGCAAAAATACTCCATCAATTTAGTAATAAGCATGAACTATTTATACAATTTGGCACTAGAGCCAAGCTCTTGGTCATTTTGTGGGTTAAAAACACCTCTAGAAACTATATGTAAATTTGTACTCAGAAATTTTGTATGTTTATGCATTCACATGGTATTGTTCCATGCACATTTTACACCACCAAAATTTTCATATTATAGCTTACTCAACCACTATTTTAAAATCTCTACAACCTTAATTAAATACAACTACAATTCGACTACACGACCATATGTCATATGCTACAACCACCATTCTTCTTACGCTCATATATGCCACCATATACAATTTTTCATATTATTTTTTGTATAGTGATCATGCTAGTCCTCCATACCTTGCACAACCATTTGTCATCCATCATTTTCAATCCACATGATGTTGTCTTCCTTTCCACTGCTGCCACTTTTTTGTCAAGCCACTACATTTTCTCTTAAAATTATGTACTTTTAAAATCCCACGTGATTTCCAGACGCCCAAAAGTTTTGTGCCTTTAATTCATCATTTTTTTACTTTGAAATCTCTCTCTGACACACACACATGTGCGTGTGTGTTACCTTTTCCAAAAAACCTAGACTTTATATGCACTGTATATAAAGTTAAGATAAAAAGGTTAGTGACAAAGACCTATTAGAGGGTCATTGTTATTCAAATGAATCTCAAGCCTATAACATTATGGATGAGATCTAGAAGTTACAAAAATTAGGGGACAAAATCGACTAGTCAATAGAAGATTCCAAAATATGATGGCTAGAATTAATAAAGAAGGGAAACAAATTTGGTAGATGTGGTAAGACATGGGTTCCACAAAATTGATGTGAAGACAAGTCTTTACATGATTTGAAGATAGTGGCCAGAAAGGAAGTAGAAATATCGAACCCATGTAACAAAATCACTATTGGGTACAATTCAAAGTTCGACAAGGACAAAAAGTTCAGGGATAATTAATGAGTATTAATAAGGTATTGATATAGTAACTGCAAGATGGGATGTGTTAACAATAGAACCTTTAACTTATGGAAAACTACCATTAAGGTAGAATTCATCCTCCTCAAATCATGAAGGAAATCAAGGTAGAACAAGTCATCCCAATAAAATCAAAATCAAATATCGACAATTAATAATGA
Source organism: Picea engelmannii (assembly GCA_009831015.1). NCBI lineage: Eukaryota > Viridiplantae > Streptophyta > Pinopsida > Pinales > Pinaceae > Picea > Picea engelmannii. The sequence continues at coordinate 265,471 of ML795775.1, forward strand.
AGTAATGTCAAAAGCATCACTAGCATCAATCTCATGCACACCACATAATAGATATGAAGAAGAGTTTCTGAAAAATTAACAATTACTTAGAAAGACCAAATACAAGAGATGACCACAAAATGTATTTTTCCTCATCTCAAGAAGGTTGATAAGACTCGGGATTCAAAAAAAAGAACAATTCATGGAATTTCACTAACAAGGACAACATTATATATTATTTGGGGTTTAAAGTTCTTATAACAAGAAAAGTGATTTTCAAAAATTGAAAAAAGCACAAGAAACATAATTGAACATACAACATTTACTAAAGAAAGGAAAGTATGTTACCAAGGAACATCAAGAGTTCATGTTAAACAACTAGGTCAAAAGACTTCATAATATGATGCACACACTACAAAGGAACTTCACTAACACTTAAATCAAGAACTGATTCAAACATTTACAACTAGATAAAGATGACGCCACCAAGAAAACATGCTCAAAAGTTATAGAGAACCTTAAATTTTACTATACTTTGAGGACAAAGCACATAATGATATTAGAAATATAATAATAATAATAATAATAATAATCATTAGGTTAATGAAAGGTTACAGGGCACACACCCTATGATAGTCAATGCAATAAGTATATAATCATGAGCCTCATTGTAACATAATAAATTCATATACAATCATTTAATACTCTCTCTCTCTCTCTCTCTCTCTCTCTCTCTCTCTCTCTCTCATGTATATATATATACAGCCTGAGTGGGCCTAATGGTTAACAACATGTGTTTCCTCCTAAGAGGTAACAAGTTCAAATCCAGAGGGGGGTAGGGTATGTATACCTCCGTAGACTTTAGTAGTCAAATTGCTACGTGGAGGGGGTCTCATACACCAATTTGGTGTCTGGCTTGTCCATGACCTTAAAATTAGATTATTATTATTATTATTATTATTATTATCATTATCATTATTTATGTGTAAATTTGGATCTCTCTTTTTATTTAATAATCCACTTAATTTTTTTGTTTCAATTTAGCTTGCAGCGAAGTCTTCCCTCACACCATATGCTACTATAATACTAATGTATATTGTTGATATAGGATTTGTTTACACACAGTGAGAAGTCCCTTTTTAAATATACTTAATCTTACTAAAATATGACACAAGACAAACAAGTATCTAGGCATATATCACAATTTTGTTGCATACATTTGAGTGACAACGATATATATCAATCACTACACATATTATAACAATAAGGAAATGAAGATGTGCCTAATATGGTTAGCATTGAACTGTCTATAAACAATTCCATATGCAGTAGACAAAATGGGAAAGAACAAGCATGTGAAACGAAGTTTGTATGTAGCCAATAGATGAGGTAATGAATAACAAGTCTTTGTGCATCGAACTCAGCCACAATGAGGTAGACTCTGTCCCATTAATGAAGCAACTTGTCCATCATAGTGATCCGGATTTAAGAGAAGAACGAATTGATTAATAGAATGAATACAATAAACACAGAGATATGAAGAATAACACAAATATCCAGTGAACAATATCTTCTATTAAATAATGAAATAGGTTGAAAGTGTAAAACTGCAGAACTGAAACACTTGCCCGAATGGTGGTAGCTATCTCTAAGAAGAGATGTGGCTGCTATCTGCATCCATATGAGAAGAATGGATTAAAAAGAGGCTCCAGAGGCCTTTTTGATATTACTCATGAATGACAAAACCCTAGACATCCAAAAACCTAACCCTAGAAGGTGAAATGCCAAAAGTCATGTGGGCCCTATGGATAAGTTGGTGTAATTTGGTACCTCAACTTCCAAGGGTAGTAAATTTTGGATACGACCTTTGTTTTACATGTGTGATAGACCTCAATTAATAACTACACATTCTGCCATCAAACTTTGACTCCATCTACATTTTGATTGTGGAAAGCCAAAAAAACAACGTTTAGGGCCCCAAAACGACCCTGGAAGTACAACAAGATCTGTTGACATGAAAACATAAAAAATAATACAGTTGGATTAGGAGAGAGGCCACCCGTATCCACCTGAAGGATTTGTGGGGCTTCAGACAGCCCCAGAAGTGTAGAACTCATAATTACAAAGCAGTATAGAAGAACATGATGAACAAAAAAACGAACATGAGGAGCCAGTTGGAATAGGTGGGTGACCACCAATATCCACATGGATCACATAGATATGGGGTATTCATTCTTCCCAAATCGGCCCCAAACTGTAGAAATCGATCTCTATGACATCCAACCCACCCCCATGAATGCTACACTCATCCAAAATATGGATTGGTGACTCCAGTAGTGCAGAACAATTAAAAAAAGAGATAGCACGACCCTCTCTTCATCAGAAATGCATTTTCATATGTCAAACGACCTCTCTCAATATTGTCATGATTTTTTGGAAGCAACTCAATGAAGATGTATCGCCCCCTTAGCAAGGATTTGTTCCCATGCAACAATAACTCAGGTCACTATAAGATAGTGGTGCCTCTCACCAACATGTGTTGCCATCAGTCACAAAAATGATCCCAAGATGAGAAGATTCATCTCTCATTTAAAGATCTCAACAAATCGTCCTTATAAATCCCAAACTCAGTTGTCACTTCTGAAAATTAAGTCAATATGTGAAGATAACTCAAACACTAAAGATAAATCTGCTAGCAATGAAAACAATGAAGAAATATGAAGTGAAGTCTTCATGATGGACCGACTAGGGTGGATAGTCTCACCACCGAAATCAATATTGAAATCTCCCTTAGGGTTTTCGTCCCAAGAGTTCACAAAGCCACAAAGAGCTCTCTCAAAGCAATTTTAGAAAATTTTAAGTCAAGAATGAGAGAGGGCACCCTCCTTTACCTTTTTATTCTTTGGTTGACCCTTTTGCGACCTTTTTTACCTTTTAATAAGTTTAAGTGACTTTTCATCTTCACAATAGTCACTTAGGAGCCTTTTTGATTACTTACTCAATGTCACCCTTTTAAAAATAATTCAATTCCCACACCGGTGACATTAATTAATTATTAATTTATTTTTTTCCCAATAACTATAGCCTACGGGAATTACTTAGGTTATTTTTTCAATTCTCTCGAGAGCTCATTTGGAAAGGGAAATTACATTCCTCCCTTCCCAAGATTGTTTTTCCTCAAGCAACTGCAAATTCGGATGTTGCAAGATCTGATCATTTTCCCATGTGGCATCCTTTAATGGTAAGTCTTTCCATCTGACGAGGTTCTCTCGAATCACCCTGTTCCTTAACTTCATCTTTTGGACCTCCAAAACCTCATCAATAACCAATACTAGTTGTCCCTCTTCATCCAACGAAGGTAACTATGTCGAAGTAGTGACCTGTTGTCCCAAATCCTTTTTGACGCATGAGACATGAAACACATTATGAATTCTTCTTCCCTCCGACAACTCTGACTCATAAGCCACCTCAAAAACTCTATGAATCACCATGTAAGGCCCATAAAAGCATGGCTTAAGCTTCTATGCTCCACTTTTATTTAGGGAATACTATCTATATGGTTGTAGCCTCAGGAATACCAAGTCTCCCACTTTGAAAGTGTGCTTGACCCTGTGCATGTCTGCATATACCTTTTGTTGATTCAGGGTCATCTGTAGATTTTCCTTGAGAGATTTGAGTATGTCCTAGCTCTCCTGGATCTAGTCCTTGGCTTTGGGAGCCCTGTTATTCCCAAACGCTAGGTCGGAAAAATAAGGAGCATCATAACCATATAATGCTCAGAATGGTGCCACACCAATGGACATATGATAAGTGGTGTTATAGTAGTGTTCCCCCAAATGTAACCACTTAACCCATGCCTTATGTTGCCCAAACACAGTTACGTAAGTACCCTTCTAGCCATTTGTTCACAATCTTGGTCTGTCCATCCATATGAGGGTGGTAACTAGTGTTGGGAGTCAATTTTGTGTCAGCCAACCCGAACAACTCCTGCTAAAATGCACTAAGAAACATGTTGCCCTTGTCACTAACAATATACCTCGACAACCCGTGGAGTTTGAATATCTCCCTGAAAAACAACTCTGCTACCTGTGTTGCCTTATGTTAATATTATGGTAGTTGCAGGAGGTATTTACCTCCACGTGTGAACCTGATGAGAATAGAAGACTCAGGCAAGCAAGAGAAACCCTAATGAATTGGCTAATAACCCTAGAAGCCTTTTCAGCTCAAGAAGATAATTTATATTAGGCTATTAGCCTCCAAGAGAATAAGTCATCCAGAAATAATAATAATATACTGAACAGACACTTAACCAGAAGGAGAAGTCGGCCCCAACAAAACTAATAGATCTACTATAAATACAGGGTGCCAGTTCTCATTTGTTACATCTCAGCAGCTGCAAAGAGAGCCAAATCTGTGCAGGCAGTTACAGGCAGTTGCAGTTTTGGTGCGCAAGTTTCTAGGAGAGCTGGGAAAGTGGTGTGTTGGCTTGGATATCTCTTGGCTAGGGTTTGGGACTATCTAATTAGTCTTTTGTGTTGCGTTATCCTTGGGGAGAGATGTGATGTCCTTTGTTTGGCTATCTAGCCTAGGGTTTGCTTCCGAAGGAATTCTCAGTCAAGGTTAAGGTGCTTGGAGGGAGGCTTCGGCCTATGGTTGGGTGATGAAGGTATCGTCAATGGTAAAACGAGCACACCATCTTCTATATTCTAACAGGTTATGGGCCCACACCCCTTCAGTCAGCCTAAAACGCTGGAAGGAAACATAGCTGCTAGATATTGAGCTCGTTGAGGAACTACCACTAGGGTTACTAGCAGGAGCAGCTTCCAAAAGCACTGCAGCTAGGGTTACTAGCAGAAGCAGTTGCAGAAACCATAAACCTCTTGTCGAGGCACCTTAAGTGATGAGACTGACCTATTCTTTGGATATATTAGTGCACCCTAGCCCAGTGTATCTCCTGATACTCTCAGAAGGCCAAGACGTGAAGTTTGGATTTCTGGTCAAATCTAGGGTTTGACCAAGTCAAGCAAGCCATGACGAATTCTATGAAGTCTGATAACAAGCTAGATGGAGCCTCTAACTTCAAACCATGGAAGACAAGGATTGACCTCATCCTTGCTAAGAATAAAGTGTTGGATATTGTGAAAGGAAAGATCGTGAAGCCAGAGTTTGAAGAAGGAGAAGAGAAGGAACCACAGAGCGTTGCAGCTATGGAGAAGTTCAAGGAAGTTGACATAAATGCCATGAGTATCATAGTGGATTCCATAAAAGACCACTTGATACCCTACATCTCCCATCTTGAATCATCGAAGAAGATGTACGATGCCCTAACAAATCTCTTCTCAGTCAGAAACATTGGACAAGTTATGAGTCTGAAGAATGAACTCCGCGACATGAAGATGAATGATGACGACGGCATAAAATCATACTTTTTGAGGATATCCCAGTTAAGAGATCAACTACAAGCTATTGAAGAGATCACTTCAAAAAAGGAATTGGTGAACATAGTACTCAATGGTCTTCCCAAGACATGGGATGCATTTGTCGCAAGCATGAACACAAGGAAGGAGTACCTGACATTTGAAGAAATTTGGACTTGTTGTGCTCAAGAAGAATCAAGGATCAATGCAAAAGAGAAACCTCAAAATAAGTATGATGATCAAGCCTTCACAACAAGATTCAAGAACTTCAAGGACAAAAGAAAGTTCAATTCAAGAAGGAAGCCAAACCAAAAGAAAGACATTTCATAAATACAATGCTTCAACTGTCAAAAGTACGGTCACTACAGGAATCAGTGTCCCAATCTAAAGAAAAGAAAGGAGAAACACGAAGCATCAATTGTCGAAGAAAAGGAACCGACAAAGAAGACTAAGCAGGATGGAAGAGACTTCTTCTACTAGAAGGTAACAACACTTTTCTCATTCCTTATACATATCTTGTTTGCATTGTCTTTGTAAGTATCATGTGTATCTATCTCTTGGAAGATAATGTGTTCCAAGAAGAACTATACCTATGGAAGAACAACAAGATAAGAATGAATATCATTAGATAATATACATGAAAGGATGAAATACAAATCATGTGGAAGCTACTGCAAGATAAGCCGAATCAATCATGAAGAGACTTATAAGTCAAACATCAAGAGGAATTGGAGAAAGACTTATGACGACAACTAAGACGGAAGTGTGGACTCTGTTAGACAGAAAGAGCCAATTATATATTGCAGAAGACAATAAAGATGCAGATGGAAGTATGGACTCTATCAGATAGAGGGAGCCAGTTATATACACTCTTACATGAAGCAAGGATTAGGAGGGAGATAATCCTATGATCCATTGAAGATGATAAAATATATATCCATGGTAGCGGCCATAAAAAGACAGTACATGTTCAGCTCAACTGCAGAAGAAGACCTCTTCGAAGAGAAGCCTTAAAGTATTCCTGGTTGTCCATCCAGATCCGTGATCCCATGATGAAAAGAAGAAGTGGAATCTCTAGGGCATGGAATCTATAAGAAACTCCATGGACCCAAAAGCTAAAAGAAAAACATGAAGAAGAACATGAAGATTCCAAGAAAGAAAGAGGAACCAGAACAACTAGTCATTGTACCATCCTGATATGAACTCACCAATAGCAATCAAGCAGAAGAACTGAAGGTCGTGATAAAGAACAGTGTATGGAAGACTTATAAATGAAAACATTGCGAGATCTAGAACCAGAGGTTATACCAGATGGAGGGAGAAGACTATGATGATTACTTGTTCCAGTACACCGGACATATCACTACGAGTCATTATATATCATCTGCAACATCCATGAGTTGGAGTTCTACATCAGATGAATGCAAGGAATATTCTCTAGAGAAATTGAATAAAGAGCGTATGAAGAGAAATCTCAAGACTTTGAGGCATACCAGAAAGAGACTCATGTATGCAGGTAAGAAGAAGACAACTTGGCAGAGAACCTCCAGTGCACAGCAGAAGCGTGGTGAAGATTTCCTATAACATCACGATGACTACTCAGAAGATCAGATTTCATGATGATAGAAGAAGTACCAGATGGATATGTTCCAGTTTTCCAACTATGATATACTCTATTGTTCAGATCTACATGAAGCCTTCATAGTGTTCCAAACTACAGTACAAGCATTACATTATCCATGATAAAGTCCAGAAGGGAGAAAATGATTTCTCCAATACATATCTTCACAGATGAGCAGATAAGCATACATTTTGGTAAAGCCTCTATTCAAGATGAAAGAACTTACATACTCAAGCTAGAGCTCGTGGAAATAACTCTCTTAGCTTGAAGGGAAGACTCTCCAAACTAGAAGAAGGTACGCAAACATTTATTTTTGTGATTGAAATAACTCTCCAGTTAGGAGGGAGCACTGAAAATATTATTTATCTTTGTAATTGAAAAATAGTCCAGATTGGACAGATGCTTTCCTGTTCGGAAAGTGGATTGATATTTCTGACGGACAGTGGCTTCCCATTGTAGCTAACATGGGAGACAGACTGATTGCTGATGTATCTTAGACATCGACTTCCCATTATGGGGAGTGGTCTAGGACAATCATTCTTCTTGGCAGTCACTCTGAGTAGTGGTCAAGTAGAATGGTCCGCCTCGCCGGGCAGTCATTCTTTCTAAGTTCACAGTTGTGAGCAGTTTCAAAGAATGGTCCATTTTGGAGGTTGATGAATGGTCATAACATTGTTTATATGCAGATGTTTTTTATGAAGACTATATGACAGTAGATGAGGACTGGTGTGGTGGATATGTTCCATTGTTCGCAACCTTACGTTGTTGATCAAGTACTTGTGTGTTACTTGATGTGGTAGTTAACCACTGGATTGTAGTTATGTACTACTATGAATAGACACAGTTGTGTTCTATCCTTGTTCTAATTGCCTTGAAGACTATCAACAGATTATTGGAGATGATGATCATTCAGATGAATGATGAACAGAGATTTTCCAGACGGAAAACAGTTCAGAGCCTTTACTCCTCTTGTATCACTCTGTGGTGAGAGTGACTTATCCAACATCATATCTAATTACTCAGATGAAGAATGGCTTCGAGAGATGATGCAGCTAATAGTGATGGTGATGCTCATGATCTAGTCATGAAGTAGTCTAGATGATATTGATGCTACCGGGTAAATGGTATGTTTTGTGCTCAAGTCCATTACCTGTAAATGCCTCTCTAGCTAGGAGGGAGTGTTAATATTATGGTAGCTGCGGGAGGTATTTACCTGCACGTGTGAACCTGACGAGAATAGAAGACTCCGAGAAGAAAGAGAAACCCTAATGAATTGGCTAATAACCCTAGAAGCCTTGTCGGCTCAAGAAGATAATTTATATTAGGTTATTAGCCTCCAAGAGAAGAAGTCGGCCAGAAATAATAATAATATACTAAACAGACACTTAACCAGAAGGAGAAGTCGGCCCCAACAAAACTAGCAGATCTACTATAAATACAGGGCACCAGTTCTCATTTGTTACATCTCAGCAGTTGTAGAGAGAGCCAAATCTGCGCAGGCAGTTGCAGTTTTTGTGCGCAAGTTTCTGGGAGAGCTGGGAAAGTGGTGCGCTGGCTTGGATATCTCTTGGCTAGGGTTTGGGACTATCTGATCAGTCTTTTGTGTTGCGCTATCTTTGGAAAGAGATGCATTGTCCTTTGTTTGGCTATCTAGCCTAGGGTTTTCTTCCAGAGGAATTCTCAGTCAAGGTTAAGGTGCTCGGAGGGAGGCTTCGGCCTATGGTTGGGTGCGGAAGGTATCGTTAATGGTAAATGAGCACACCATATTCTATATTATAACACCTTATACTCGGAGGATATGGAAAATAAACGTGCAAATTTGGTCAATCAATCAACCACTACATATATACAGTCTCTGCCTTGGAGCTTTGGAAAACCAGTTATAAATTCCATAGATATGTTTTCTTACTTTTGTTCTGGGATGGGAAATGGTTGTAGTAATCCTGTAGGATGGTTATGCTCTGAATTTTTCTATTGACAAGTCACACACTCTCTCACATGCTTCAGTACATCATCTTTGAGGCCCTTCCAAGTGAACCTTTCCCTGATCTTCTTGTAAGTTTTGAAGTATCTCGGATGCCCTACTAATGGTGCATCATGCATAGCCACCATGATCTTCTCCTTTAGTGTATATTCTGGGACTAAATAAATACAACATTTTTAGTAGATGATTTCATCCACCCCTTTGTACTTTTCATCATGTACACTTCATTCCATCACCTCACAAGAAAATTTGTTCTTGGAATATTCCACCAAGAGATGAGATTTCCAGTCATCCAAAATCTCTACAAGTGAAAATACCTCCGGATTTATGGAGAGAGCATCTGCAACTGCATTTTTTTTTCCTTAACATACTCACTGTCGAAATCATATGTTTTTAGTTTGCTAACCCACTTTTTTCCCTTTCATTCAAGTCCTTTTGCACTAAAAAGTGCCTCAAATTGTTGTGGTCTGTCTTAACCACAAATTTTCCACCTACCAATTATTGTCTAAACTTCGCCAAGGCATGCATGATGGCTATCATTTCCTTGTCGTAGATGGAATAGATTATTTCCGAGTCTGTAATATTTATGCTCTTGTATGCTATCATATGCCTCTACTCCATCAAAACTGCTCCTATCCCCTGAATCAATGCATCACACTCAAGCCCAAAGGGTTGAGTTAAATCAAGAAGTACTAGTACTAGGAAAGTGATCATCACTTCCGTCATCTTGTCAAATGTCCTTTGAGCCTCCTTGGTCCACCTAAACGCTCCTTTCCTTGTGAGGTATATGAGTTGTGCAACCAACTGTGAAAACCCTTTCACAAACCGCCTGTAGTAGTTGCAAATCCTAAAGAAACCACGCAAGTGTGAAATATTTTTGGGCGGTGGCCAATGTAGTATAGCATGTATCTTCTCCCTATGCACTTATACTCCATTAGCACCGACCACATGGCCCAAGTATAAGATCTTTGTCATTCCAAACTCAAACTTTGACTCGACATATAATGATTGATCCTCCATGATGCTTAGGATCTCCTCCAGATGCTCCAAGTGTTCTTCCCATGTCCTATTGTATATCATAAGATCATCAAACAAGACCAACAAAAACTTCCTTAGTTGTTTCTTGAATATGTGATTCATGTAGGATTGAAAAGTGGTTGGTGCATTGGTCAACCCAAATGGCATGACCAGAAAATAATAATGGCCATAATGGCATCAGAAAGTAGTCTTAGGAATATCCTGCTCTCTGACTATGATCTGGTGGTAGCATGATTGAAGATCAATATTTGAAAAATATACTACCCCATGTAGCTCATCTGGAAGCTCATCAATTCTAGGTATAGGGTACATGTTCTTGGTTTTATTTTTATTCAATGTGAATCCACATTGTGCCATCCTTATTCTTCACCAACACTACAAAAGAAGCGAACAAACTAGAACTCGCCCTGATAAGCCCCATCTCCAGCAGCTCCTTAATGGCCTTTTCAATACCCCCCTTGAATTTCTCCCGATGTTAATAGGGAGTGGTGATAAAAGGTTTGGATCCCTCTTACAATTCAATAGTGTGCTCAAACCCTCTGTGGGGTGGTCTCCCTGGAGGTATATACCCAAAAACTCGATCATGTCTAATGAACAGTGTATGTATGTATGTATGATGTTGATGGTTGTTGTCTGAAGGTTTCTCAGTAGTGATCAAGCAATCTGTTGCATAAGTGACATCCCCATGTTTGAAAATACCCTCCATCCATTTAGTTGAGACGATCCTGGGAGCATCATTTGACATGTCCCTCAGAAATACCTTCCTTCCATCTGTTTCTTTGAACTCTATCTCCATAGCCTGGTAGTCCACCGAGTGTTTTCCAACGGAAACAAGTCATTGGACCCCCAATATGGAATTGGTGTCTTACAGCTCCACTACATAGAAATCATTAGTTACTGTGTAGTTACTCAGAACAATGTGTAATTTATGGGATCTTCTGTGTGCAAGTCATAATACACCCACTAGTTACCACTACATCAAACCCCTCAAAATCCATCGTAGGAATGCCTCTTTTAGACACCTACGCTGAGTCGATAAATTTGTGGGTTTTCCTACCATCAATCAGTACTGTGACCTATTGGCCATGTACTACACCATAGATCATGAAGGCGTGGAATATGAGAAGACTCAATAGAGTGGCGATGGCTCCATTCGTGACCTCCTCGTGTGGTTTCTCATCAACTGATTTTACCTGCTCATTGTCTTGTACCTTCTCTACCTCCTCCTCTTCCTCATTGTCTGAAAGCATCTCTATATAATGTTCATTTCCCTTTACCATACACCTATTCCTAGGTTCCAAAGGGTCCTTGTAGTTGAAGAAAAGCTTCTTTCTTCTCAAATCATTATGAGTTGCTTCATCCATCTTCTCCTTACTCGTTCCCTCTTTCTGAAAGGGTTTCTTATCATTATTCTTTTGGGGAATGAACAGTTTGTTGAAAGTTTTTGTCTTTGAGAATGCATCCTCCATGTCCCATGTTCTGATAATAGCATCTTGTATCATCTCAGGTTTGAAGCCTTTTACCCAACCACGCAGTGGCTCAGATAAACCCTATGTGAACAATATCACTAATCTCTACTAAGATATATCTCTCACTGTGACTGCAAGCCTCTGAAACTCAGTGATGTAAGCAACTGATGTCCCAACCCATTTGAGTTGTGCCAAATCCCTAAAGTGTATCTCTGAATCCTTATGTCAAACCTCTCCATCAACTTCTATGTGAAGTCTAGATAAGAGGCGATGTTGGCATGCCCCAGAGTGACCAATCCAGGCACCACCACTCATAGGCCTCCCCGTCCAAATGAAAGGTATCGAATTTAATTGCTTCTTCCTCCGACATGGTGTTAATATGGAAGTATGTGTCCAACTTATGAAAGCATGCTATGGCCATGGATTTGCTCGAACCATCAAAGGAGGGAATGGTGAGATTCTTGATCTTCTTCATGAGATCAATGTTTTGCTGACCCTTGTTAACCTCCCTTGGCATGTTCCTATACTTGATATTGCAGTAGTCCTATAATGACATGGCCTCCTGGAAATCCTCACCCATAGCCTAGTACTCCCTCCAATAATCATCAAAGGTCTCACCCCGACCTTGCTTCCCTTAATTCCTTATTTGTTGATTTCCCATAAACTGAGGCATAAATGGTCTAGGAATTATTCTGCCTGTGGTCCTAGTTCTAATTTGAGTTGGAACATGATTATTGTTTCCCTATTCATGGTTTCCATTATTCCCATTGGGACCCTCTGCACCATTGTTTCCCCCATGGTTTCCATTGTGGCCTCCATTACCATTGTTACCCCCATGGTTCTGGTTTTCCTGGTTAGTAGAAATCATTTGTGTTAAGAGTTGTGCCAATTGTTGTTTCCCATTAGCTAAACCCTCTATAATGTGCATGGCCCTATCTTCATTATTATCCCCCATGATTTCTTCTTGTTCTACCTTTGGTTGGTTTTCTTCTACAATTCCATTTTGATGGAATATTTTTTCTACCCCTCGCTTCCTCCTATTTATGTAGGTGATATACCTCTCTTCTTCTTTTTGATTCATGAATCTCTAGACCCCCTCAAGCTGGTAGGACTGAGGCTCTGATACCACTGTAATAATCCACTTAATCTTTTTGTTTCAATTTAGCTTGCAGCGAAGTCTTCTCTCACACCATATGCTACTATAATATTTAATGTATGTTGTTGATATGGGATTTGTTTACACATGGTGAGCAGTCCATTTTTAAATATTTTTAATCTTACTCAATTATGACACAAGACAAACAAGTACCCATGCAAATATCACAATTTTATTGCATAAATTTGAGTGATAGCAATATATATCAATCACTACACATATTATAACATTAAGGCAATGAAGATGTGCTTGATCTGGTTAGCACTGAGATGTCTATAAGAAATGCCATATGTCGTAGAAAAAATGGGAAAGAACAAGCCTATGAAATGAAGTTTGTATGTATCCAATATATGAGGTAATGAACAACAAGTACTTATGCAATGAACTCAACCACAGTGAGGTAGAATATGTCCCATTAATGAAGCAACTCGTCCAACAAAGATCTGGGGTCTTCACTCTTCCCAACTTGGCCCCAAACTGTAGAAATTGGTCTCTATGACAACCAACTCGCCGCCACAAATGCTACACTCAGCTAGCAAATGGATTGGCGACTCCAGCAATGCAAAACTACTAAAACAAGAGATAACACAACCCTCTCTTAATCAAAAATGTAGTTCTAGATGTCACACAAACTCCCTCAATACTGTCACGATTTTTTGGAATAAAATTAGTGAAGATATGTCACCCCCTTAGCAAAGATTTTTTCCCACACAAAAATAACTCGGGTCACTATAAGATAGGACTTCCTCTCACCAACATATGCACCCAACAGTCACAAAAATTCACCCAAGATGAGGAGATTCAACTTGCATTCAGATATCTCGGAAAATCATCCCTATAAATCCCAAACTCAACCGCCACTTCTGAAAATTAAGTCAATATGTGAAGATAAACTCAAACACTAAACATAAATCTGCTAACAATGAAAACAATGAAGAAATATGAAGTGAGCTCTTCCTGGGTACTGGCTAGGGTGGATAGTCTCACCACCAAAACCAATCTATGAAATCTCCCTTAGGGTTTCATCCCAAGAGTTCACAAAGCCCCAAAGAGCTCTCTCAAATAAATTTTAGAAAATTTCAAGTCAATAATGAGAGAGGGCGCATTTCTTTACCTTTTTATTCTTTGGTTGACCTTTTTGCGACCTTTTTTAACTTTTAATAAATTTAAGTGACTTTTAATCTTCCCGATAGTCACTTAGGCACCTTTTTAATTATTTACTCAATGTCACCCTTTTAAAAATAATTTAATTCCCTCTCCGATGACATTAATTAATTATTAATTCCTTTTTTTCCTACTCTCTATAGCCTACGGGAATTACTTAGGCTATTTCGTCAATTCTCCCGAGAGCTCAATTGGAAAGGGACATTACATTTTATCTCTCTCTATATAGCATTTTTTATATTAGGTATACATATCAAATATCTCTCTTTCATACATGCATATATATGAAAGAGAGATATTTGAATTAAAATGCAACACCACTCAAACCATCATGGGATCAAAATCATTTTTAAAGCAAACCTATAGGATAATTAAAATTGAATTAAAATGATTCTTGAAAAAAGCCCTCGACTTTTTGACTGTATTATACCATAACTTCCTCATATGACCTTAGATTACCAAACTGTCTCTTGTAGTGTGTAGAGAACACACAGACATTTCCAATGAGTGGTCAAATACCCCAGTCATCACTAGATTCATACCATGTTGACTCTAAAATCGTCAACTAGCCACCTTCCTGCAAATGGTTGCAAGTCATTAATAATTTTTTTGCCTATTATCTATATATAAATTATAAATACTTAACTATAGGTGGGACTCCCTAGTTTAAAAAGAGAAATCGACATTAAAAGAATGATCTTTTATAGTCTATATCAATTCTCCTCAAAATATTTGATGCTTCAATCACATGCAAAAACAAGTAGCAAAAACTATGGAGGATACACTTTGAAAAGTTTGTTATCACAACAAACTAACATGAAATCTATTCAAACATCACAATATAATATTCTATATGGTATGTTGGTTTCGGGCCTTGTATATATGTTTGAACGTAAAATGATAAGATTCTAAAAAGGTTGAATCTATTGTTCAACACGATGCATATGGTATATCGCAAGTCCTTCATATTAATTTCATATGGTTGGTTGATGTTATTCGAATCTTATTTTAAGGAAATTAGCATGTTTATTATATGTCATTGTTACATAAGTTTAGAAATCAATGTGGGTTTATTCGATGTACTGAATAGGTTGTTATTTCGAGTGCATTTAAACAACAATGATGTGGATATGAAACACACGATTTTTTTGCACAGCTGGAATGATATGTTGCTATGATATTGGATTAAATGGATTAGTGGAATTGTGATGTGGAAAGGGAGGTAAACGTTTGAGGCAACGTGAGTCTCATGCATTGAATGCACGGACGCAGGTTTCTTGTTGGGGTTATCACCTTAGATGTTTGTCATTTTCATTTTGTTGGTTTGTGGAATTGAGCTTAGAAAAAATTGTTTTGTTCTTACCCTAACCCTCGATTTCCTGGAGTTAAAACTCATTTTTCTTAAAGAAAAGAATCCAAGCAAGCTAGTGAAGGTATGCTTCCTGCAGTTTTTCTTATCAAACATTTTTTTAATTTACAATTATAATTTTGATGTAGCTATATGTAGTGGTGAATGAATTTGTTGCTTGTTGTTAGTTTGCTTCTTGGTTTCACAACCCTACAGGAAATGATAATAGTAAGGCACTATTATTATTTAGTTTGCAGTTTCGAAATGAAGGTTTCTTGAGTCCTATGATATATTTGATGCCACATTGGTAAAGAACGCTGCTAGTATTCATTATTGTTTCCTTCACGTTGAACCCATTATTTCTCTACTATATATCAACCTACTTTAAATATTGTTCCTTGTTGAGCTCCATTATCACTCTGTTTACAAATGCCTTCACCACCTTGCTGTGAAATGACATTTACCTCTCAAAAATTTTGCATAGTTTTTTGGGTTATTCCTTTAGCAGGACTTGGGGTTACTAATAGCTCGACCTCTGTTTGACTACCATTTCACATTCTTCTCCCGAGAGACATTAGTCTCCGATCAGGATTGATTCACGGGAAATGTATGCAGTCTGTTTCGAATCATTTGTAAAAGAAAAGTTTGGGTGTCCTATTTTCATAACCCTAGCCTATGTGCTCATTATAGTTGTTGGCATGAATATGAGTTTTGGGTGTCGAAAACCCTAAATGTCCTCCAATCCCTCTTTTGATGACAAGTTGTTTTAGTTCATTTATGGTTATGAAAGGAAGGAAATGCATGAAGTATGTTTAGAAAATGGTGGTGATATGCTACATTTGTCATATTTATGATACCTTCACACAGAGTGATGATCATTTGTTTTAATAATAAATGAACTGTTAAAAAAAAGAGTGTGGATATACATGTGAATTTTGTTGCCCCCAGAAATTGATTAAAATGCTTCAATTTGAACTTCGATACGATAAAGATTTTATTAAACTACATTATTATGATGGGTGTTGATTTTGAAAAGATTGAGAAAAAATTACTCAGTTCAATTTTCACTATACATTTAGTTCAGGCTTACTAAATATTGAATTTTGTTGGTTGATGGCATGAAAAGTTGAAAGCACTTACATTTATTGTGTACTGAGTCTAGCCAATACATCTCACTATTGAAATTTTGTTTTTTGAGATCAACTCCGATTTATTATTGAAAGAAAATCAAATGGATTTTAGATGATGAAATGATTCTGAATTATGAAATAAATCTATCATCTTCGGAAGGATATAATTTTTATATATACAGGGACAATTCCCCTCATATTTTCACTTTTTGTAGTTATTCCCATATTCCCAAATTCATTTCTCTCTTTCAAAAAATCATTTATTTCCCCCCTTTGTTATATATAAATTTTGAAGGTCTCCCTTGTCAGATTGATATTAAAAGGAAACACTTTTAATGGTTGATGTATGATGAGATTATAATCAAGATGAACTTGTGACATGATTAAAAGTTCAGTCGATCAGGGCCAATTCCCCTCATATTTTCACTTTTCCTAGTTATTCTCAACTCACATTTCCACTTTCATTTTTCATTCATAATTCTTCCGTCTTATGTGTACTTGATGGTTAAAATCAACAATGATGGTATTTGATGAGGCAAGAATAAAAAAAAAATATTGAAGGAGGACTAAGTTTTCACAAATGTTTTATGTGATTGTTTAAGAACATGTATCATTATCCTTCCGTGTCATTTTTACATTTTACGCACATTATAAATCCTACCATATTCCCAATATCATTTATATCCCCATGTTCTTGAATAATAATTGTTGTGTGAGATGAAGAAGGGTTAAGTGGAAAAACTAATATTTGATTGTTTCCCTATATGACTATGGTTGCCTACATGTTTGTTTGTTGTTGCACAAAGCTATACTAAATTATGTTATGTAAATAGTGTTTAATAATTAGTATCTATTGTGTACATACTCTAACTCTGATTTACATTATAGATGAGTTTCTTCAGTAGAGGCAGTGATGGTAGAGGAAATAGAGGAAGAGGAAGGAGACCAAATGAGTTTTGGCATAACAAAAGATTATGTTTTTCCATCCACTTTGATGTTGATTCAGAAGAATTCAATCAGCTATTATAGACCAGTTTCCTTAACCTATTAGGGAGAGGAGTTTTCCAGCCAAATCCTCCACCTGAAATACCATTTCATCAACCTTATAATCTCCTTTTTGGTATCCTTGTTTGACCCCATGTTTCTTTGTAGCCTAAAATTCCAACCAATGATGGTTGGAAGGAAATTATTAACCCACCTCAGAACCAAGTTCATGAATGGACAACAGTCTCACTGTCATTACCTCTGCCTCCTCCACCTAAAAGGTCTACATTGCATATCACTTGAGAGTCTTCTCATGCCCATTCTACTCAACATCCATAAAAGAAGCTCAAATCTCTATCCCATGAACCTAAGCCTAGTAGAGGAAAACGAACAACCCAATCTGTCAATTCTGACCAATCAGTGACCTCTTCACACTCGGTTACTTCCCATGCCCAATCCCAAAAATTTGGAAGTAAACATAAATATTTTGAGGACATGCATCATGAGGCTTCAACAACAAGTATTAAGCCACCTACATATGAAGGAATAGAAGTCATGAATGCAACAAAACCACAGGAAAGTGAGAAGAGGAAGACTGCCTCACACAAAAAATATGATAGTTTTACAATGTTATTTTGGTATTTTACTGATGAAGCCAGTTCTGATTATTTTTGGAATAGCAATATGTTGGATTAGATTGGTTGATTATCATTTTTATTTCTGCACAACAATTTATTTTTGGACAGATTGATGATATTTTCATTTTTGGGCATATTATGACAGTTTTGACTAAGGCATAAACTAATATATTTATTTTGATATATATGTTTTCAATCGGGAGTCACAAGGAAGTTTACAAATTTTTCATGTGGGATGATTTGAATATGGGTTATGGTGATATTTAAATGGATGTTTGGAAGCATTAGATTATCTCTATTTTTTAGGAGAGACAAGGAGAAAAATATTTGAAAAGTTAAAAAGGAATAATTACGGGGTCCCCACCTATTAGTTAGTATTGTTTATCCTTATCATCATTACTATTATTTTATAAAGTTGTCCCTATTAACTAAAATTAGTTAATAAAATAACTAAAAAGAAGTTGAACTTCTCAAACTACTTTGAGAAGAATCAAGGAAGAGTTCAAGGGACAAGCAAATAGAGAGGGATAGAGAGAACAACTCTGATAAGGTTTGCTCTTGCTTCTTAAGTGAGATTTCTTTTCTAGTTCATTCATCTCTGAAATACATAATTGCTAATGAATTCTTGTTGATAGTAGGATCCTTCTTAAGGTGGCAACAAGGAGAGCCAATAAGTATTTAATTGTTGATATACTTCACAAGGTTGATCACCTATCTCTGATAGTCTGCGGATTCTTGTTATATTTATGGATTAGTTTTCAGTAATGATTGAGGGTTTTGTGCATAGTCAAGGAAGTGACATTTATGCCCGTCATTTCATCTTGTTTCAATCTTGGTTTCACTTGATGATACTGGTGGTCATTGTATGATGCAAAATACCATCTTTGATTGCTAAGTTTCATTCTATTCCTTACCCTTGGGGTATGAGGAACGTTGTTGGATGTATTTCAGATTTGGATAAATAAAATATTTTGATGGTTTTCAGTCTCATTTGAGTATTTTTGTGTTGCCTTATCAGATCTTTTATTTCTAAAGCTATTCAAAAAATATTCAAATTATTTTCTGTTATGAACATTTTCTTTTCATTTTGACATATTAAATCATAAAAGACAACATTAATTCCAAGGACTTATTTCTTGAGAGTTAATTGAAATTTTTGTAAAAGAGGTTATAAACTTAGGGTAATAATCCTAATTATTTTTCTTTAGCCAAGAAAAATTTGAAAATGTTGGTATTAAGATAAAGCCATTGTTTTTTATCAACATTTATTTGGCGACCATATTAGGGAAATCTTCAATATTTCTCTGGTATTAGCGTCTTATGTTGTAATTACTGTAAATTTTATGTATTTGACTACCTGTATTTTCTTATTTATTTTCTTCTTTCATGACCATACTTATTGTGCATCAACCTAACATTGGATGGGATTTATATGATCAAACCAACATTTCTTTGGGCTTATTTAACACGATTTTGGAAATAGCTCGCTCACGAGCTGAACTTAATCAATCTTGGGAAGTTATTTCTCAAGATATCAGAATTAGAAAACAGTGGGAGAGTCAACAAAGGTTGGACAGAAATCAACCTCCTTGTTAAAAAGTCTATCTTATGTCCTCTGGTTCTCATGTTTCTCAAAGAACGAGAGGGTTATATCAAGAAATTAATATTGTCTCTAAAATACGAAGAAGAAGCGTTGTGCTTGAAAACTTACAAAGAAAACATCGAAGATCCTTGTCTGATTCTTTCACTCATCGATATCATTATTTCCCATCACCTTCAATATGACATCTTGTGGTTCTACTTCTAGGATTGGTCAATCTTATTCTTTGTGGAGAACCAAGCCAGTTCACCAGGTAAATACCCAATGTAGGTAAGACAACAGGTTATAATCCATAAAGGATAATATATTAAATAATAAAGTATATGAATATGAGATGATGAGATACAATAAGAATGAGGGCTTTATATACCCATGCATGGGTGGCCTTCCATGAAGAGACGTGACCTTTCATTGGGAAGGCGTCTCTTCATTAATTATTCATTAACTATTATAATGTATTTATATTTATTATTATATATTATGTTCATATCATTGCCTTCCCCTTAAAAATACTTCGTCCTCAAAGCGTACTTATGGAAGACTTATCTCTTGCTTTGGCTTGTAATATTGTCTCCTCATTCTTTATTTTTGAATTAGTGATCGTTGAGGGATTGAAACGATAGGATCTTCTAAGCAATGCGTAGAATCATCAAATTGTAAGGGAGTCTGCCCACCTTAAATCGATTTTCTACACAATGGGGATTTTATGGGGTTCTTGTAGACAATTTGATGTATTTTGACTCCCCTGATAACTTCTACCTTGCGCATCATTTGTAATGGAGGTAATAATTTTTGACATATTTGTCATTTGTTTCTATGGATACATTGATTGGTTGAAGTATTGATTTTTTTGATTAGGATGTCTATAAGGCATCCTTGCAACTTGATATTTACTTTGTGTACTTGTAGCTTCTTCTTGATTAACACTTGTAATTGAGTCTTCTTCATAGACCTGGCTTGTTTCTACTTCGACATGTGAAGACCTCTTTACATCAACTGAATCCTTTTGAGTTGTAAGGTTGACTGGGTCTGTATTAATTTCTTTATCCACCATCAGGTTTTTTCTATTTGAATACTTTTGTAGTTCCATAGGTTTAGACATTGTCTCTTTATCTACCAATGATTCTTTATTGATAAGTTGTTATAACTTGTCCTCTACCGTCTTCTTATCACTCTTTATCTTCTTAATCTAGGTGATTAAACTTTGATTATGGATTTTAAGGGGACAATTATCTTCATCATTTTCTGATATTTTCTTAATGAGACCATGATTAGCTTGCTCTAACTTCTGATAACTATGCTTCTTATCTTTTGACTCGTTGAGTTGTACCAATAAATTTTGGTTATGATCTTTTAAGTAAGAAATGTCTTTGTCTTTTTCTTGTAATTTTCCCTCAAGATTTTGTTTTTGTCTCTCTTCTTGTTATTTTAGCATTTGTTCCAACCCAACTTGAAATTGTAAATTTCTGTTGTGTTGTTGATAATGAATTAATTGGTTTTCTAATTCTTTTATTTTCACTTCCCAATGGGTGTCACCTTGATTTTCTACTAAAATAAAAAGATTTTTACAATATGGACAAGGTCGAGCTCCATTCATAAGGCCCCTTTCATACTCTTCCCCTTTTGCACAATAGGGACATTTTGTCAAAAATGTATTCTTTGTAGATGTCATAGTTCACTTCTTATTTTTCAATAAATGATAAATGTAAAATGGGCTCTCCTCTTTAATGATAATGTTGTGCAAAAGGGACATTTTGTCGAAAATGTATTCTTTGTAGATGTCATAGTTCACTTCTTATTTTTCAATAAATGATAAATGTAAAATGGGCTCTCCTCTTTAATGATAATGTTCTCCTCTTAGACTATATATATATATATATATATATATATATATATAATCTCCTTATACTTTATAAAGAGTACCTTATGCTTTGACTTATAATAAAATTCCCTTTTATACTCTTGACTATTTGTTAGCGACGATTAGGGATCAACAAACGCTACCCTATTTTTTCTGAAATACTTATTTAGAGTTAAACACACACACACACACACACACACACACACACACACACACACACATATTATATATGGTATGGAATACCATGGACCAATGCTTTTCCAAAACCATGGGATGGTAAATCTCCAAAGGTAAATAAAATATTCACTTTTCCTCTTCTTTGAAACTTTTTCTTTTAAATTACTTTTTCTCACTTTTTAAATTGCAATTAACTTAACTAATGCCAAATATGGAATATTTCCTTCAAACTTCTTGGTGTGCACTTATACTTCTTCACATATACCTTAAGAAAACCTTTTCTTCTTTTCTTTTCTTTTGTTTTTTTTCTTCCCCTCTTTTTTTTTTTAATTTTGTGTAGAATGACTATTTTACTTTCGCTGAAATGTGTAGAATATTTGATTTATAAATGGTCAATGGCCAATATGAGGTCAAAGACCTTATTTTAGAGAAACTCTATTTTGTGGCCAAAATTTGGATCGAGATGAAGCTCTAATACCATTGTGGCGAACCAAGCCGGTTCACCATGTAAATACCCAATGTAGGTAAGACAACAGGTTATAATCCATAAAGGATAATATATTAAATAATAATGTATATGAATATGAGATGATGAGATACAATAAGAATGAGGGCCTTATATACCCACACAGGGGTGCCCTTCCATGAAGAGACGTGACCTTTCATTGGGAACGTGTCTCTTCATTAATTATTCATTAACTATTATAATGTATTTATATTTATTGTTATATATTATGTTCATAACATTCTTCACAAGCATCTACCTCTTCTTTGATTGGAAGTATATTTAGTCATCAAATTCTTGTCCAGTCTACCACTAATCTTGCCAAGGTAACCAATAATTTTGGTTTATTCCAGTTTGAGGAAGATGCCACAACTACACCATGGCATGTGTCCTCACCTCTAGATCTTGCTCCAGCTACTAATCCCCATCCCAAATTCAAATATCATTTGCCGAAATTTTCAGGAAATGGCACTATTTCTACTAAAGAACGCCTTAGTGCATTTTCTAATGCATGTCACAATATAGGAGCAAATGATAATGATACTTGTATGTGATTATTCGTTAACTCTTTAGAAGGGAAAGTTGCTGCTGATTTTTTTGAATTGTCTCTTGAAGTCTTTTCTATTTGGGATGAGTTAGTTCACCGATTTAAATCAACATATGGGCAGCCCAATGATCCAACATATTTATTAAAATATTATAATAACATCATTTTTACAAATGGTGAAACTATTAAATATTTAAATATTAGATTCACCAAATTGTACAATCAAATCCTAAAACTCATTCGTCCTCATAATCAAGCTGCTTTTATTCAATATTATAATGTTTTACCTTCTTCTTATCATCATAGGTTAGAAGAGAAAAATGTGACAAGCTTAGGGTCTACACTCCAGAGTTGTTTGGAGTATGAATAACAAATGTAAATAACAAGTCTTTCTAAGGAGGATTTTGTTAAGCAGACTGAAATGTCAACTGTGTTGTAGCTAGTTCAAGATATGAGCAATTGAATGATTTCTTTTGAAAGGAAATGGATCACTACCAATTCATTCCCTATTTAATCCTCTTCTCAAGTTGTTTTGAGAAATCAATGTATTAATTCTTTACCTTATAATCAACCAAAGGCTATTCTCTGAA
The DNA here is from genome assembly GCA_009831015.1 of Picea engelmannii. Taxonomy (NCBI): domain Eukaryota; kingdom Viridiplantae; phylum Streptophyta; class Pinopsida; order Pinales; family Pinaceae; genus Picea; species Picea engelmannii. The sequence continues at coordinate 288,679 of ML795775.1, forward strand.
GGGCTTGGTGTAACTTTTGCAATGATAATCATGAAGAGAACACTTATGAAGTTAAGAAAAAAACATAGGAAAGAATATTTGGAAAAAAAAGTGAATCAATTGCCGTTGCCTTAGATTTCATCCCTGAAGAAGATGTAATGGTAGTAAATACTCAGAGTAAATTTTATATTGACAAGGGAAAAGGTGGAAATCCAAAAACTACCTTTGCTCCTAGTTCTTCTTTTGCTCCAAGTACAAATCCTCAGGTTGACGGGATAGCACAAAGCTAATGGACCTCAACTTATTTACCTTCATCAAAGTATAACATACTAAAACAACTGGCTAACATAAAAGAAAATGCAACCCTCCTGGACATGGTCGATGTCTCTGAGCAATAACAACATCTTAACAATTATATGGAAGGTAAAATTTCCTCAGTAGTTAGTTTATCTGAAAACACTGATGAAGAAGATTCACATGTAAATAGGTTAGGTGTAAATCATTTCAAAAATTCTGTTAAAAACCCACCTTTTTATATTTCTGTAAATATTTTTTTTAGAATAGTTCATTGTTTCCTAATAGATGGTGGGTCTGAACCTAGCGTAATGTCTAAGATTATTATGGAAGAACTTGGCCTCTCTTGTACAAATGAGAATGCGAGAAGCATGTTATCCTATAATAATCAGCAGTAATCTACAATAGGTAAGATTAAAGATGTAACTTCCGTCCTTTGTGCTCATCCAGAAATTAGGACCACTTTAAATATACAAGTCATTGATATGCCAATTAGCAATTATTCGATTATTTTGGGTAGAGATTGGCAGGTTTTAACAGGTGGTTACTTATCTTTAGATGGATTTCACTTGTCTAGTCCTAGAAATGGAAAAAATATAATTGTGTTAAGGGAAGGATGAATCTCACCATACATCAAAAAGTTCCTTAGTCAAATGTAAACTTTATTGAGGAAGATATGGGTGTTTATTCAATTTTTAATGATGAAGATGGAATTTCTCATAAATAGCTCTATGATTATGAATACGGTATGTGGCATATGCACTTCAGCGGTGCATGTTCAAATGAAGGTAACAGGGCAGGAATTGTCTTATATTTTTTTTGTTTGTTAGTTTGTACGTGACTTGTGGGACTAACCTGTGGTTGAGAAACTGCGACTCAGGGGCATCTAAGCCGTCAAAATCACTCGGGGATCACACCCGACCTGAGCCACACAAACCCTTAACATGGCTGGATTTTTTGTCCCCATGGGTTTCAAACCGGTGACTTTAACATCATGGAGTGCCTTAACAACACACTCCATCACCGATTGTCCTACACCTCGGGGACGGAATTGTCTTATATTCACTTGTAGGTAAAATTCATAATTTTTCCTATAGACTTGAATTTTCCTGCACAAATAATGTAACTGAATTTGAAACCCTATTGTTAGGCATTGAAAATGATTATAATTTAGGCTGCAGTCATCTTACTGTTTTTGGTGATTCAGAACTTGTTGTCAATCTAGTTAGAAAAATGTATAGTCCTACCTACAAGTTACTGAAGAGATACACCCAAGTTGTTTGGGCATTGATCCAAAATCTATTATCTTTTAACATCACTCATATTAAAAGGGAGTTGAATTCTATTGTTGATAGGTTAGTTGTTTTTGCAGCTTCTCCTACAAGACAATTGCTTCCTTAGAGACCTGATTGCACATTCTTATCCTTATACAGACCTCATCTTCCTAACAATGTGGAGTCTTGGAATGTCTTTCCCGATGATGAAAGCATATGTTCTTTCTTGCAAAATGAACTCTATAAGCCTAAAGAAATAATTTCTATTGAAGATAATAAGTTTCCTAAGGGATTGAATCCCCTCGAGAACTCATTTTCCACAAGTGATGTTGGCAACCATGATGATAATAAGGAAAAGGATTCAAAACAGAAAATAGGGGATTTAACTCCCTTGAACATTGGGACTCCTGAAGAACCAAAATTTTTAAAAGTTGGAGCTCAATGTTTCAAAGAAGAAAAAACTAAATTCATGGATTTGTTCCATGAGTTTAAGGATGTTTTTTCCTGGTCCTATGAGGATCTTCGTGGTTTTGATCCTAGTATTATCCAACATGCTATTCCAATTAAGGAATAATCAAAACCAATTAGGAAAAAACATAGACCTATTAATCCAACACTTGAAGCTACCATAAAAAGGAAGTGGAAAAATTATTGAATGCTCATATCATTTTTTCTATTTAAATATTCAGAATGGGTATCTAATCTTGTTCCTGTAAGAAAGAAAACTGGAGAAATTAGATTGTGTGTCGATTTTTGCACACTAAACAGAGCTAGTGTTAAAGATCATTTACCCCTCCCTAATATGGAATTATTTTTACAACAATTTGTTGGATCTCAAATGATGTCCTTACTCGATGGTTTTTCAGGTTATAATCAAGTAAGAGTTAAGAGGACTAATAAATATAAAACCACATTTATTACTCGCTGGAGAAATTTTTCTTATAAACATATGTCTTTTGGTTTATCTAACGCAGGTGCCACTTTCCAAAGAGATATGCAAAAATATTTTGACAATCCCATCAGTAAGATTATTCAAGTATAACTCAATGATTTAAATGTTTATTCAAAAAACCGATTAGATCACTTTGATCATCTTAAGCAAGTCTTTTTATGATGTAGAAAATTTGGAATGTCTATAAATCCTAAAAAGTTTGTTTTTGACGTTACTCAAGTTAAACTCCTTGGTCACATAGTGTCAAATTTTGGAATCAGCATAGACCTTGAAAGAGTTACCGCAATCCAAAATCTTCTGGTACCCACTTCTAAAAAATAAATCCAAGCTTTCATGGGTAGAATAGGTTTTGTTAGAAGATTTGTTCTTGATTTTGTTGTAATGGTTAAACCTATTCACCATATGTTGAAACATGACCAATGTTTCTCATGGACGGAAGATGTTGAAAAGGATTTTGTGGGAATTAAAAAAGCAATTAGTTCAGCTCTAGCCTTGGCGAAACTAGACTTTAATAAGGAATTTATAATTTACATGAACTCAATAGAAGAAGCAATTTATGTTGTCCTTCTGCAAAAAGATGATCAAAATAATGAGCATCATGTAGTCTATATGAGTTAGAGCTCATCCAATAATGAAGTCAAGTATTCTTATATTGAGAAACATGTTTATGCTCTCTTTAAGGCTATAGAGAAATTTTACCACTTCATTCTTGGAAAGCACACACAGGTAAAAGTCCCTTTACATGCTGTCAAGTTTTTGCTTTCACAGAATCATCTTTCAGAAAAACTTGCACATTGGCTTGCAAATATTCAAGAGCATGATTTAACAATTACTATTTTCATCACTATTAAGGGACGTGATTTAGCACTTCACTTGGCTCAACACCCTTTACCAAGTGATTCTTTTGATGAAAATGAAAATGCTTTATCAACACTCTTATTTATTGAAAATCAAAACTTGAATTGGTTGACACCCTTGGTACAAGGACATAATTTACTACTTACAATACCAAAAATGTCCTGATCATTTAGAATCTCATCAACGAAGGAGGTTACGTCATGAGGCCTCCAAATATCTCATTTTGGGAAATTCATTGTTTCGAAGATTTGTTGATGGGTTGTTATTACGATGTATTGATGATACTACAACCCAGAAAATTTTAAAACAAATACATGGATCAACATATTCAAATTTACACATTGGTGGTAATTTTGCAGCAAAGACTACTGCTTTCAAAATTTTAAGAATTGGTATTATTGGCCTTTTATTTTTCAAGATTCTTTTAAATTTACAAGGACTTGTGATAAATGTCAAAATTCATTGGTAGAGGAAAATTTTATGATATGCCTTTGTATCTCATTCTTTCTGATTTTCCATTTGCCAAATGGGGTTTAGATTTTATTGGTCCCATTAATCCTCCATCTTCTACAAGACACATTTGTTTACTCACAATTACATATTACTTCACTAAATGGATTGAAGTTGTACCGCTCAAACATGCACAAGATGAGCAGGTAATATATTTCTTGGAATCATATGTTTTCTCTCACTTTGGTCGTCCTCTTGAGAGTGTTTCTAATAATGGATCAACATTTATTTCCTCAAAATTCTCTCAATTTCTTAACAAATTTGGTGTGAACATTTCACCTCTTCTACCTATTATCTGCAAGGAAATGGGTAGGTTGAGTCAACTAATAAAATCTGATAAAAAATATGAAGAGAATAATAGATGATAAGCCTCGTTAATGGCACACACTACTTACTTACGCTCTTTGGGCAGATAGAACTACCACCAAGTCTAGCATTGGCCATACTCCCTTTCAGCGACTATATGGCCAAGGAGACATCATGCCTATAGAACTAGAGCTCACCTCACTTAGATTAGCATTACATGCTGAAGAATTGAATTCATCTGATATTTCCCAAAGAATTAATGATTTTCTTGCCTTAGAAGAACAAACAAAGCATGCTCTAGAAAATTTAAAGAAAAGGAAACAAACAGTTAAAAAGTATTTCGATAAGAAAGATAAATCTGTTGTTTTCAAAGTTGATGACAAGGTATTGCTTTGGGATGCAACTCATGCTAATAAAGGAAATCATTCCAAATTTCAAAAGTTGTGGCTGGGTCCATATAAAATCGCTTTTGTCATATGTAACAACTCTTGTTTGCTTAAAGACATGCAAGAGTGATTATTTCCATTCACAATGAATGGCTCACATTCAAAGCATTATGATGAGCCATATTGATTTAATTGACCTATTTTTAATGCTTAATGTATATATCATTTTGTGTATTTTTCTTTCTTGGTTTTTTTGTTTTACTTTTAGTTGTTTCTTTCTTTTTAATAGTATTTTGACACTTGATTATGCTTCAACATTTCCATTGTTTTTTTTTTCTTTATTTTAGGCTACTTGTTTTCCATGTCAACTACACATTATACTAGTCTTACAAATCTATAAGAGCAGAAAGAGATAGATGATTCTCTTGGGTTCGTAATACTACTTATGTAGTAATTGTCGAACCTACAAAAATTTTGCTAATTCACAAAGTAATAGCTATTCCTGCTTCTTCTTTCTTGTTCTTCCTTCCATGTTATTTTTTGCAAGAGCATATCAGATTAAAAGTTTAATATTTTCATGAGATATGAGCAAGCAAAACCAAAGATTCTCAAGTTCCAACGAACTTTAAATTTGACTACCCTGTGGAGTCACCAGTTGTTGACTATAAAATCATCAACTACCCACTTGCCTGCAAATGGTTGCATGGGTTAATAATTTTTTTGTCTATTATCTATATATAAATTATAAACACTTAACTATAGGTGTGGATCCCTAGTTTAAAAAGAGAAATCGACATTCAAACAATGATATTTTACAGTCTAAATTAGTTCTCCTCAAAATATTTGATGCTTCAGTCACTTGTATTAATTAATTTTTGGAGGTGATGGATGGTTAAGTAAAATGTTTTGTCTTAGATTATCCTCCATGTAACATATTGTTACGCAAACATTGTTGTTTTGTTTCATTATTTAAAGGTTGGTACATGTTGAGACTCTCACATGAAAAAACAAGTAGCAAAATATATGGAGGATCCACTTTGAAAAGTTTGTTATCACAACAAACCAACATGAAATCTATTCAAACATCACAATATAATATTCTATATGGTATGTTGGTTTCGGGCTCTACATATATATTTGAAGGTAAAATGATAAGATTCTAAAAAGGTCGAACCTATTGTTCAACACGATGCATATGGTATATTGCAAGTCCTTTATATTAATTTCATATGGTTGGTTGTTGTTATTTGGATCTTATTTTAAGGAGATTAGCATGTTGATTACATGCCACTGTTATATAAGTTTGGAAATTGATGTGGGTTTATTTGACATACTGAATATAGGTTGTTATTTTGAGGGCATTTAGACGACGATGATGTGGATATGAAAGCATGTGAATTTTTTTCATAGTTGGAATGATATGTTGCTCTGCTATTGGATTAAATGGATTAGTGGAATTGTGATGTGGAAAGGGAAGTAAATGTTTGAGGCGGTCTGAGTCTCATGCATTGAATGCGCGAACGTGGATTTCTTGTTGGGGTTACCACCTTGGATGTTTGTCATTTGCATTTTGATGATCTGTGGAATTGAGCTCAACAAAAATTGTTTTGTTCGAAACCTAAGCCTCAACTTTCTGGCGTTAAAACTCATTTTCCTTAAAGAAAAGGATTCAAGCAAGCTAGTGAAGGTATGCTTCATGTAGTTGTTCTTATCAAATGCATTTTAAATTTATAGTTATAATTTTGATGTAGCTCTATGTAATGGTGAATGAATTTGTTTCTTGTTTTTGGTTTGATTCTTGGTTTTGCAACCCTACAAGAAATGATAATAGCAAGGCATTGTTATTATTTAGTTTGCAGTTTCAAAATGAAGGTTTCTTGAGTCTTGTGATATATTTGATGCCACATTTGGTAAAGAACTCTGCTAGTATTCATTATCATTTCCTTCACGTTGAACCCATTATTTATCTACTATATATCTACCTAGTTTAAATATTGTTCCTTGTTGAGCTCCATTATCAATTTGTTTACAAATGGCTTCGCCACCTTCCTGCGAAATGACATTTACCTCTCAGAAAGTTTGTATATTTTTTTGGGTTATTCCTTCAACAGGACTTGGGGTTAATAATAGTGTGACCTATGTTTGACTACCATTGCACATTCTTCTCTTGAGAGACATTAGTCTCTGGTCAGGTTCGATTCAAGGGAAATGTATTCAGTATGTTTCCAATCATTTGTAAAAGAAAATTTTGGGTGTCCTGCATTCATAACCCTAACCTATGTGCTCATTATAGTTGTTGAAATGAATATGAGTTTTGGGTGTCAAAAAACTAAATGTCATCCAATCTCTTTTTTGATGATGAGTTGTTTCAGTTCAGTTATGGTTATGAAAGGAAGGAAATGCATGAAGTTTTTTTAGAAAATGGTGGTGAACTGGTACATTTGGCATATTTATGATACCTTCACGCAAAGTGATGATCATGTGTTTGAATAATAAATGAACTATTAAAAAAAAAGTGTGGGTATACATGTGAATTTTGTTGCACCCAAAAATTGATTAAAGTGCTCCAGTTTGAACTTTGATACGATAAAGATTTTATTAAACTACGGGATTATGATGGGTGTTGATTTTGAAAATATTATGAAAAAAATTACTCAGTTTGATCTTCACTATACATTCAATTCAGGCTTACTGATTTTTTATTTTCATTGTTCGATGGCATGTTGAGTTGAAAACACTTACATTTATTTTGTACTTAGTCTGGCCAATACATCTTGCTATTGAAATTTTGTTTTTTTAGATCAACTCATATTTATTATTGAAAGAAAATCAAATGGATTTTAGATGATGAAATGATTCTGAATTATGAAATAAATCTATCAGCTTTGGAAGGATATAAATTATATATATACAGGGCCAATTCCCTTCATATTTTCACTTTTCATAGTTATTCACATATTCCCAAATTCATTTATCACTTTCAAAAAATCATTATTTCCCCCCTATGTTATACATAAATTTTGAAGGTCTCCCTTGTCAGACTAATATTAAAAGGAAACACTTTTAATGGTTGATGTATGATGAGATTATGATCAGGATGATGTTGTGACATGATTAAAAGTTTAATTGATTAGGGCCAATTCCCCTCATATTTTCACTTTCCCTAAAAAATTCCTAGCTCCCATTTCCACTTTCATTTTTCATTCATAATTCTTCCCCCTGATGCGTACTTGATGGTTAAAATCAATAGTGGTGGTATTTGATGAGGCAAGAATAAAAAAAACATTATTGAAGGAGGACTAAGTTTTCAAAGATGTTTTATGTGATTGTTTAAGAACATGTATCATTATCCTTCCCTGTCATTTTTACATTTTACACACATTATAATCCTAACATATTCCCAATATCATTTATATTCCCATGTTCTTGAATAATAATTGTTGTGTGAGATGAAGAAGGGTTAAGTGGCAGAACTGGTATTTGATTGTTTTTTTGTATGACTATGGTTGTTGCACATTTGTTTTTTGCTGCACAGAGTTATGCTAAATTATGTTATGTAAATAGTGTTTGATAATTATTAGTTATTGTGTACATACTCTAACTCTGTTTGACATTATAGATGAGTTTCTTCAGTAGAGGCAGTGGTGGTAGAGGAAATAGAGGAAGAGGAAGGAGACCAAATGAGTTTTGGGGTAATAAAAGATTACAGTTTTCCATCCACTTTGATGTTGATTCAGAAGAATTCAATCAACTATTACAAACCGGTTTCCTTAACCTAGCATGAAGAGGAGCTTTCCAACCCAATCCTCCACCTGAAAGACCATTTCATCAACCTCATAATATCCTTTCTGGTATCCTTGTTCAACCCCATGTTTCTCTATAGCCTGAAATTCCAACCAAGGATGGTTGGCAGGAAATTATTAACCCACCTCAGAACCAAGTTCATGGATGGCCAACAGTCTCACTACCATTACCTACGCCTCCTCCACCTAAAAGGTATGCATTTCATATCATTTTAGAGGATTCTCGCGCCCATTCCACTCAGCATCCATCAAAGAATATCAAATATCTAGCCCATGAACCTGAGCCTAGTAAAGGCAAACAACTAGCCCAATCTGTCAATTCTGACCAATCGGTGACCTCTTCACACTCTATTACTTCCCATGCCCAATCCCAAAAATTTGGAAGTAAGCATAAATCATTTGAGGACATGCATCATGAGGCTTTAGTAGCAAGGATTAAGGCACCTACATATGAAGGAATATAAGTCATGAAGGAAACAAAACCAAAGGAAAGTGAGAAGAGGCAAATTGTCTCACACAAAAAATATGACTTATAGTTTTATAGTGTTATTTTGGTATTTTACTGATGAATACAATTCTTATTATTTTTGGGATAGAAGTATGTTGGGTTAGACTGGTTGATTATCATTTTGATTTCTGCACAACAATTTATTTTTGGACAGATTGATGATATTTTCATTTTTGGGCATATTATGACAGTTTTGACTAAGGCATAAACTAATATATTTATTTTGATAAATATGTTTTAATTCGGGAGTCATAAGGAAGTTTACAAAGTTTTTTTGATGGGATTATTTGAATATGGGATATGGTGATATTTAAATGGATGTTTGGAAGCATTAGATTATCTCTATTTTTTAGGAGGGACAAGGAGAAAATTATTTTAAAAGTTAAAAAGGAATAATTAGGGGGTCCCCACCTATTAGTTAGTATTGTTTATCTTTATCATCATCATTATTATTTTATAAAGTTGTCCCTATTAACTAAAATTAGTTAATAACATAACTAAAAGAAGTTGAACTTCTCAAACTACTTTGAGAAGAATAAAGGAAGATTTCAAGGGACAAGAAAAGGGAGAGGGATAGAGAGAACAACTCTGATAAGGTCTGCTCTTGCTTCTTAAGTGAGATTTCTTTTCTAGTTCATTCATCTTTGAAATACATAATTGCTAAGGAATTCTTGTTGATAACAGGATCCTTCTGAAGGTGGCAACAAGGAGAGCCAAGAAGTATTTAAGTGTTGATATACTTCAAAAGGTTGATCACCTTTCTCTGATAGTCTGTGGATTCTTGCTAGATTTTTTGATTAGTTTTCAGTACTGATTGAGAGTTTTGTGCAGAGTCAAGGAAGTGGCATTTGTTCTTGTCATTTCAAATTGTTTCGGTCTTGGTTTCACTTGATGATACCACTGGTCATTGTATGATGCAAAATACCATCTTTGATTTCTAAGTTTCAATCTTCTCCTTACCCTTGGGGTATGAAGAACGTTGTTGGTTGTATTTCAAATTTGGATAAATAAAAAAATTTGATGGTTTTGAGTCTCATTTGAGTATTTATGTGTTTTCTTATTAGATCTTTTATTTCTAAAGCTATTCAAAAAATATTCAAATTATTTTGTGTTATGAACATTTTCTTTTCATTTTGACATATTAAATCATAAAAGACAACATTAATTCCAAGGACTTATTTATTGAGAGTTAATTGAATTTTTTGTAAAAGAGGCTATAAACTCAGGGTAATAATACCGATTATTTTGCTTTATCCAAGAAAAATATGAAAAATGTTGGTATTAAGAGAAATCCATTCTTTTTCATCAACATCCCATTCATAATCCGTGAAGTTCAAATTTCCTCATTGATTGGGACATTTTTAATGCATGTTTTCAAACTTGTAGACTTTAGAGTCCAATTCTACAAATCCAAAACTTGGTTCAGCAGGACACCTAAAATACACATGAAAGGTCCTCAGAGAGAAATGTTTGTATCTCATTCGAAGTGGTGCTTTGCCATAATCAAAGTTTCTATGAGATTATTTTATCCTTGTTATATCATATTTGATTTCATTGTTAACATTAGTGAGAACATCATGTGTGACACTAATTTTAATCAGTGAAGGTATTCCTTGGACACCAAATGCACCTATGGGAGAAACAAAGAAAAATCCATCAGTTCACCCTAAAATGCACATGAATGCCTACAAATTATGAGGAATGACTTCAATAACCTTGGACAAGGAAAGAGACCACGCTTAAGCAATGCGACATTATTTTTCCTCTCATATGACCATGTCACCATACTTAGTCTTTGAGTTCTGGGTGCTTAGTCACTCAACAGCTCCACGTAATCATGCATGAAGTATTATAATGGTATCACGCTGCTAGATGCAATAATATGTCAACAAATCAATCTTTTAAAACTCACTTTCACCTCACCATGCCACCTTGTGTCACATGTGCACAAAAAACCTCTTACTTTCCCTCATATGAACCTAGCATCAATCAACTTGAGCACATAATCATTGGTCATTGGAATGTTGTGTTGGGTTTCCAAACACAACTTAACATCATTGTGATATATCCACTTCTTCATACTTATGTCTTCTTCGGAAATCACTTCATGTTACACACCCTAGACTTACTTTTGAGCAAATGTCACTAAAAACCCGACTTATGTTAAACAACAAATTTCAAATTTTCTTTAATTCAACCCATTAAATCTCTGATACCATTTATTCATTAGTAGGCCCTGCATATGAACACACTTATGCATTCCTAACAACATAATTAAAATAATTGTACCACCACAGAATTAAAATAATTAACCACACATTAAACATTATAAACACATAAAAAAAAACACTTATCTTTTAATGAAAATCACCAACTAGTTTCATACCTTAGACGTTCCTCCTAGCCATAGACTTTGTTGTTCATTCACTCTCAACATTAGTTCACCTTCGAGATGGGGCTATGAATCCACTAGGGAAAAGGCTACTTAAGACAAACTAAGGTCCAACAAAACACTACTTGAAACAAGGCCAATGGCACCCACTCTAGCAACAGTTCCACCTCATAGCCTCTCATTCCTCGAAGCTTGTCCCACCCCAAGAAGTGTACCCTTTCATTGCTCCATGGTCCTTCAGTTGTACCACTTCCCTTCTAGAGCTTCAAAAATAGGTCGGCCAAGAAGTCTCTGAGCTATATGGCACTTATGCTCACAAAGAGTTATGGCACCCACTGGGCCAACACACCGGGAAACCTATTCCCAGCAATTCTCTCACCCAAAGAGAATGCTCCATAGGCCTAACAACTTGCTTCTTCAAACTAAACCTACAATTATTTACAAGGTTACAAATACAAGGTTACAGTGAAACAAAAACTCCACAACTCACACTCTCTAGGCAATGGTAAGAATGATGGAATGGAAGAATGGGATGAATTTCCACTAAAACCCAACATTATATTTGCATGTTCCTATCTTAACACATGGCACTCAAGGAACTACCTTTTCCTCCACTTGGTGATTTGTTCCCCTCACTTAGGAACTTCCGATGACATTATATCATAAGACTTAGGACTTTAGGAATATATTATAATATTCCACTGGATTAAGCCCCCTTGAATTAGCCCATTTTCTTAATCCTTAGCCCCCTTTCCCTCTCATGGAGTCTTATCCCCCATACTCTTTCGTGTAACTTGTTTTGCAACAATGATGTATTTTATTAATATATATCTAAGTGTGATTACAATTTTCATTTTTTAGGCTCACTAACCTTTCAACACATAAGCTCCCTGGCCTAAATCACACATGGACTTTGGCCTCAAAACATATAAACATAGGCATGTAGGCCCCACAATACTTATATATACATGGGTGCATAGGCCCCACACATCCCATCTCACCATCCTATAAAACATATGTACATTTACAACCTGGGGTTCAACCTAGGGGTATAACATTACCCTCCCCCTTATTTTTGCATGCATTATATACACATGTACAATCAAAATTCTTCAAAAATATCCAAAAATATGCAGGTACTCTTTGCACATAGAATCTTCATCCTCCAATGTTGCATTCTCATGACCATAGCAAGTCCACTGAACCTTTACCAGCTCAATGGCTCAATTTTGGAGCAGTTTGACCTTCCTGTCCAATATGCACACTGACTAGACCTACAAGTCTCCCTCGTTCTCCACCTGAATCACATTCCAATCAATTACATGATTATCATCAGACACATACTTCTTAAGCAAAGACACATGAAACACATTATGTATGCAAATGGATGCAGGTAGTGCAAGCATGTATGCAACATGATCAATCCTCTCTAGGATTTCAAATGGTCCACAATATCTTATTACTAGTTTTGGGCAACTTCCCAATTTCAACAAACTCTTCTTAGCTTTCACTTTCAAGAAGACATGTTCGCCCACTTTGAATTCTTTGTGTGTTCTTCCTTTGTCTATATAACTTTTCTGCCTATCCTAAGAAACCTTTAAATTATGTTTTATTATCACCATTTTCTCTTCCATTTCTCTGAGCAATTCCATCCCAACCATTGCTCTATCTGTTGGGTTGTCCTAGCTCATCGACATGTTGCATTTTCAACCATATAATGCTTCAAATGGACTCATCTTTAAAGATGTTTGATACCCATTATTATAAGAAAATTCAACTAAATGTAGATAATCTTCTCATTTTGATGGTTTATCCATCACATATTTTCTCAGCATATCCTCAATCACCTGATCTACCCTCTCGGTTTTCCCATATGATTCTAGGTGATATGTTGTGCTAAAATTTAAATTTGTCCTGAATCCTTTAAATAATCTTTTCCATAAATTTGATGTGAATTTGGGATCTTTATCAGAAACAAATGCCTTAGGCACACCATGTAGCCCGATAATTTCTCTCATGTAAATCTCTACAATGTTAGCTGCCTTGTGAGTTAGCTTCACTGGAATACAATGAGAAAATTTATTTATCTTATCCACCACTACCATGATGGAATCATGTTGCTTCATTGTTCTAGGCATCTTGGTAATAAAATTGATTGTCACAACTTCCCATTTCCACTCAGTAATGAGTAATGGTTGTAGCAATCCAGTTGGATGTTTGTTCTCATCCCTTACCTTCTGAAATTATATACATCTAGATATATAACCATCCACCTCTTTTTTCATGCATGGTCAAAAGTGTTGGTTCTATACAACTGCAAGTATTTTATGGTATTATGGGTGCCCAACATAAGGCACATTATGCATTTCTCTCAACAATATATTTTTCAGCTCCTGAGATTTGGGCACAAATACTTTGCCCCTATACATGAGGATTCCATACTCTCTCAGCTCATAATATTTAATTTTGTATTGAAAATTGCCTTGTTGTAATGTTTCTTTTGTTTCCAAATAATGTTGATTTGATTTTGTAGCTTCCAAAATTTTGTCTTTTAAATCGGATTTGTACATGTTAATGGTTAAAGCATGCATCTCATGCACTCTCTTGTCGAGTGCCTTAGCCACCTTGTTCTCTTTGCCTTTGATATGCTTTATATCAAAGTCATACTCATCGAGGAGTTCTAGCCATCTAATTTGTCTAGCATTCAAAGCTGGTTTTCCAAAAAAATATTTCAAACTACTATGGTCTATCCTCAACTCAAATCTTTTTCCCATATGATAATTCCTCCACATATTTAAGGCATGAACTATGGTTTCCAACTCTAAGTTATGTGTGGCATAATTTCTCTCATGTTCTTTCAAATAACTTTACTCATAGTATATCACATGCCCATTTTGGGTAAGGACACCATCAAGCCATTCCTTCCATGCATCAGTGCACATAATAATATTCTCATTTGGATCAACAATATTCAAGATTGATGTACTTGTCAATAATTTCTTCAAGCATTGAAAACTTTCTTCACATTCGAAGGTCCATTCGAACTTCACAGCCTTATTTTGCAAAGAAGTGATTGGATGTGAAATCCTTGAGAAGCCTTCAATAAATCTTCTATAATAATCCAAGTCCCATGAACAATCTCACCTCTGAGACATTCTTTGGTGTTGGCCATCCTCTAATGGATTTTATCTTCTTAGGATCCATTGTTATCCCTTCCTCTGAAATAATATGGCCCAAATAATGTATTCTCCTCTGATAAAATGATCACTTGCTCATCTTGGCATACAAATATTGATGCTCCCTCAATACTTGTAGCACCATTCTCAAGTGATTATCATGCTCTTCATCAGACTTAGAGTATATAAGTTTGTCATCCAAGAAGACAATGAAAAATTTATCTAAGTAATTTATGAAAATACCATCCATCAAACACATGAATATAGTTGGTGCATTTGACAACCCAAATGGCACCACTACAAACTCATAATGTTCATACCTGGTTCTAAATGTTGTCTTGTCAACATCTTCTTATTTAATCCTCACCTGATGGTAGCTCGACCTGAGGTCAATCTTGGAGGATATATTTGCATATTTCATTTGATCAAAAAGATCTTCTATCATTGACAAAAGGATACTTGTTCTTTATGGTAACTTTGTTAAACTATCTGAAATCAATGCACAACATTAAGGTTCCATCCTTCTTCTTCACAAATAACAATGGGGCACCCCAAGGTGACACACTTGGGCATACATATCCCTTATTCCAAAGTTCTCATAATTCTCTCATTGTCTACTCAGTAGCTCCACACATCTCTTTGCAAGCTTCTCATTATCTCTACTAACTCTATATTTTTTGCTTTTCCTTCTCTATGCCCATTTGACTCAGTCCCTGCATTACCTAAGCTGACATACAACCCTTTGACTTCCTCCTCATGGTTGTAATTTCTTTGTGCATCCTCCATGTCTATGGTTCCCATTATGAGTTTACTCTACTCTATCAATACCCTTAAGTATAAAAAATGTGCATGCAACACAATTTGTTAGACATAAACAATAATTCAAAAATTCTAGAAAATTATGCACAATTTTGCCCTTTAAGTCCACCAAAAATCGTCCTTCTAATTGCTTGTGAATTTTATTGCTCAGTTCACATTTATGAGTGCATGTGTATATAATTCTATCCAATATATTTCCAATGACTACTCTCTTGATCAAATATGAGCTTTAAGAATGAAGTTACAATCATTTGAATATTGCTAATCTACCCATTTTTATGCATTTTTCTTCCAAGTGCAATTAATCCCATACACCAACTTCTGTCACTTGTAGAATTAAATATGTCAGGAACCAGGGCAACTTTTGTATTATACATAGATAATAATGATGATAGGGAATTCATAAAAACTCTCATATTTTCAATCTGTTGCTCCAATCAAATACTGCAACAATCTGGAAAGGACAACTTTGTCCTTTTTCACCCCTTTTTCCAGACTTGGAATTTTTTAGCCAAATTGTGCACTTATGGAAACACTTCACTAAACAAAAGTTTTTTGGCTTGATGAGTACACAAAAAGTTGATTCAATAAAATTTTCCATATTTCCCATTTGGGGACTCTTTTCCTCCTCAAAAATTCCCCAAAATCCCCCAAAAATGGTTCAGAATAATGAAATTTTCCCTAATTTGGTATCTCCACTCCAAAATCCTTGAAATCCATCCAATCCCTTCACAAATTATTGTCATGTTTGCATTTCTAACACTTTGTAAAAAATTCAACAATAATTGTGCTCTTGCCACTAAGCTTGACCCTGATCTTAAAAAACATGTAATTTGCATTTTCTAAATAATCAGAGCATAATTGGCCAGTGGCCTTATCCGGCATTTATGTATCCCTTGACACAATAGGCACAATCCAAAAAATATTATCTTCTTCTGAATTATTTTGCTCTAGTTATGGCCAAAATTAGAAAATTTATCCAAACTTGTTTTTTTTTTTTAACTGTAGGCAACTTTTGCCTATGTGGCATCCTTGTTGATGTGCTCTTCTAGGTCCACATGGCACCCTGAGGTGATTCCATATCATCCTCTTAGCCACCATGGCCCTACCCTATCAACCTCCATCACCTTCCTCCTTCCCATCACCCTTATTCTCTCTTCTTCTTTCTATTTATTTTATTTTATTTTAACTCTCAAGCCCCACCATATCTGGCTTCCCATGTGGTACTATGTCCAACCATGGATGAGACAAGGGTCCCACTTATTTTACCATCCATCCATTTGACACCCATTCATCGGCTGAGAGGATGAGAGGGTCCCATACCTCACCCTTTTTCCTCTGGTGCACACAACTTACATACTCCTCATATCTAATGATGGAGATCATAGTAGATCAATGGTCCACAACGATTTCGACGGGTTCAAGGTGCTTTGGACTTATCGACCCTCCAACATGTGATAACACAAACCACTCAGTGTATACATGTCACACTCTCATCCATTTCACATGTTCAACAAACTTTTCAAAACCATTTTGTTAACCCTACAATACCACTTATGGTATTAGGGCTCATTGCCTTAGCCACGTCGCACCTACGTTAGTTATCGGGCATGCCACCATGCACTGCAGACCCCTAACCTTTCCACCGTGGCCTGCCACCCCACCACCTTGGATTTCCATCATGGACCTGCCACTATGGCATTCCACATCATCACTGCCATGTCACCTGAAACGTGGCCTCCATGTCACCATTGACATCATGTACGGAAAATTACCCAAATTTTCCAAAATTTCAATTTTTTCAAAAATTCCTAAATTCAAAATTTATTTCTCGGCCACCATGGATACTCTATAATTAGCTTCTTATGGTCAATTTCAGCCCTTTTCATGTCATTTTGACCATTGCACCAGAAATTCGACACTCCTGTGTGTATTTCTCAATGAATTTCATTGTAGAAATCGGGGCTTTTGCCTAATTTTTCGATGCTTGCTCTGCATATCCCAAATTAGACCCATTCCAGGCCTGAAAATATTTATATAGAGATTAAAATTGGGGATTTTAACCCCTGAGCTCAATTTTCCCAAAATTACAAGCAATTTCCCATAATTTTGCCTCGAAAATTTGACAAACACATTGCAGACATCCTCTGAACTTTAATTCTACAATTCCATCTTCTGTGTGATGTTTATGGCTCATGTAGACTCAGTATTGAACATGTGGCTTTGATACCACATTGTAACACACCCCAGACTCACTTATGGGCATGTGTCACTAAAAACCCGACTTTTGTTAAACATAGAATTTCAAATTTTCTTTAATTCATCCCATTAAATATCTCTTACATTTTTTTAATTAATATGCCCTACATATGAACGTGGTTATGCATTCCTAACAACATATATTCCATGAGTAATTAAAATAATTATTACACCATAGAATTAACATAATTAACCACACATTAAACATCATAAACACATAAAATAACACTTATCTTTTAATGAAAATCACTAATTGGCTGTAGACCTTAAGCATTCCTCTTGGCCATAGAATATGTTGTTGATTCACTCTCAACAACAAGTCACCCCCGAGCTGGGGCTATGACTCCACCAGGGAAAATGCTACCTAAGCCAAACTAAGGTCAAACAACACACAACTCAGGGCAAGGCCAATGGCACCCACTATAGCAACAATTTCACCTCACAACCTCTCATTCCTCACAACCAGTCCCACCCTAGGAAATTTACCCTTTCACTACTCCATAGTCCTTCAATTGTACCACTTCCCTTCCATGGTTTCAACAACATGTTGACCAGGAAGTCTCAGAGATCTATGGCACTTGGAACACAAGGATGCTCACAAAGAGTTATGGCACCCACCAGGCCAACACACTGGGAAACCTATTCTCAACAATTCTTTCACCCAAAGAAAATTCTCCACAGGCCTGACAACCTGATTATTCAAACCCAAACCCCCAAGGATTTACAGGGTCACGACAATACAAGGTTACAGGGAAACAACAACTCCACAACTCACACTCTCTAGGCAATGGTAAAAATGATGGAATTGAAGAATGGGATGAATTTCCACTAAAATCCAACATTATATTTGCATGTTCCTATCTTGACACATGACACTCAAGGAACTACCTTTTCCTCCACTTGGTGATTTGTTCCCCTCACTTAGTAACTTAGGATAAAATTATATCATAAGACTTAGGACTTTAGGAATACATTACAATATTCCCTTAGCTTAAGCTCCCTTGACTTGGCCCTTTCTCTTAAGCATAAGCCCCATTTCCCTCTCATGGGTCTTAGCCCCCCATACACTTTTGTCTGACTTGGTCTACAAAAATGATTTATTTTATTAATATATATCTGAGTGTGATTACAATTTACATTTGTTAGGCTCACTAGATTTTCAACACATAAGCTCCCTAGTCTAAATCACACATGCACTATGGCCTCAAAACATATAAACATAGGAATGCAAGCCCTAAAATACTTATATACACATGGGCACGTAGGCCCCACACATCCTAGCTCACCAGCCTATAAAACATATGTACATTTACAACCTGAGGTTCAACCTAGGGGTATTACAGTTCATGTGCACACATGTAGATCAACGAATATGTGTAAATGTGCTTATTTCATATTGGTTACCCATCACATGTTTACATCTTCAATGCTTATGCAAGGTTGAGGATACTTTTGATATCTAATTCTATGACGAGGCTACGTAAGCACTTTCAAGCAAGCTAGAGTCTTTTCAGTCAAATCAAATCCTCAAAATGTAGTAGCAAGGACAATATGCATGTAAATGCAAGAATGAGAGAGGCGAAGACTAAAAAACAAACTAAATCATGATGCAAATTGATGCAACTACCAATAGCACATTCAAAAGACATGAAATTTAAGCACATCATCACCCAAACATTTCAACCAACAACTTACAATCATTACACTTGTAAATTATAATTTACAAGCTCCTTATATTGATCTAAAAATATCAAACGAGTTATGATACCAACTTGATCCGAGATATCAACAAACTCTTGTACCAATTTAGTTCGAAAACCCTTAGATGTCAATTAGTTCATAAGCATACACTAAACATCCAACCAGATTCGGAAAATGAAGTTCAACTTGACTATTTGCAAAAATATCATGTGAAAATGCTTATTTATCCATAAACTTCATTAACTCATGAATATAATTTGTGGAAATAATGAGTGCCAAAATAGAAAGATAACACAACATAAAATAAAAGAACTAGTAAGACCGTAGTTGATAACGAAGTTCACCCCTCTTGGACTACATCTATAGGTCCCCTTTCAAACAGTGAGACCACTCTTCATTAATCTCAAATATGTTCTTTTACAATGATGACTTACAACGACAAATTTGAAGACACCCTTCAATTTTGCTGCTCAAATCCAGAAACAAAGGACACCATTGAATTCCTCATGAAATTCTGAGAAAAATGAGTATAAACTTGACTATGTTCTGAACAGGTGCTTAAAGATCCCTTTTTGCACGCATAATGAGACTATGAGTCTCATACATGACAAACCAGAATAATACTTTCATACATAGAACCGGCATCACCATCAAATTCCTCTTGAAGTTCTGAGAAAAATGAGTATAAAATCTTTATGCTTATCTCAATGGACTCAATAACACACAAAACGAGACAAATCCAACATAGGAACACCTCTTGCACGCAAAACAAGGAAAACTCTACACTTGGCATGAATTTCTATGCAAAACCCATTTCTTGGCACACATTTCCATATCTCGTACCCCGTGACTTGCCTCGGTCTGGGTGCCAACTTAAATAGGGCGTGGGCCCAAACCGTGACCTAACCTTCATGGGAAAAGTTAAAAGTATTAACTTCCATTTCCGTAACAAATGGCACCCTTGGCACATTGGTTAAGGCGTTGGTACATGTGGGAGGAGGTCCCGGGTTCAAACCCGTGAACCTCTCCTTCTTTGGTGCTTTGTTATAACTATATATTATATATATGGTATATAGTTTGTTATATTTGGTGGCATGTGATTTGAACCACCCACGAACTTTGGCACTTGGTTACATTGGATTCGTAATAACCACGGGTTGGGGGCTTAGCCCTCGACCCTTTTTCCCGTCGAATGCACAACCATACAACTTAAATATAATGTTTTCCATATGACTTATCAAGTCATATGCTATGGTATATTGGTAAGTCGTTGTTGTTGCTTGCATGAGGTTGAGGGTTCGATCCTCATTGACCCACCATAATTTTGGAATATATTAACCATAGAAGGCCAATGGGAGACTATCATGTGGCGGTCCCTCATTGGTCTAACTGTGTACGGTCATGCTACGTGTCCAACGTTGATTGGTCCACCTCGGACTGTACGGTTGCCAACTCAGCTCGCTACCTTCCGTGTGTCACGTCGTGGGGTTTCCACGTCAACACTATACGACCTATACAGATGTGCCACATGTCACCCTTCCAATGGTGCCATGTGGCACCCCCTTTTGTCCTTTTGGCCATGTTTTTACCAAAACTTTAAAGAGTCATAACTTTCTCATACGACGTCTATTTGAGGCGATTCATGCGTCATTGGAAATCTCTCGTCGAGCTCTACACAATAAAGTTATTTTCATAAGCATTTGAGATGATCAAATTTTTAGCATTCTGGATCCTCCTGGATCACACCTCCCCACTAAAGAACTTTTAGACCTTCAAAAGTATGGATTATTTAGAAATGAAGTGAGGATACTTCTGCCTAACTTGTCCAGTATCATCCATCATTTATACTTGGATAACGAGCACCTGACTCATCATAATGATAACAAAGACTGAAACAACATTGCTAACCAAGTTAACCATTCCCTTAAATTCACAAACTCTGCCATTCATTGTTGCAGTAGCTAACCATACTCCACTAATTAGTAATAAACTAAACAACAAAACTGAATATACAGATGCGAAAAAGAATGAACCATCAACATATTTTCCCTTCTTAACGTTAACAACATCAACTAAAGGACATGTTTTACTTTCAACCATAGGTTGTAAATCTAGATCCTGGATACTATCATTAACTAACATTTTCACGTGCCCTGTAGTGACAACTATCAAATTAGTCTTCATTTGATGAACTCTCACAATGAACTCAATCCCATCCTTGAAAAGATGATACTTGTTATGTTCCCTGAGTATTATCACAAATCCAACCCAAAGGATATGGTCTCGGATGAGGCCTAGTTTCCAATCCCGAATTATTAACAACTTGCTTTGAAATAAGATTTTCTCTTCTTCTTTTCCATTCCTCTACTTCTCGAAGTTATGTGGCTTCTTCGACTGCTTCTCGAAGTTATCCGGCTTTACTTTGCCTTTACCACCAGTTCCCTTGGCCTTCTTTCGATCCTCATACATTTCTTCCACCATGGCATTCATTGCCATGAACGCGGAAAATAATGCCTCTTCAAGAACGAAAGGATTTGTATTAGAAGAATCCATGTCTTTTGTTGAAGCCATTTCTTGCTTTTGAAATGCATGCCTCGAACCAATCTCAGGAATGTACTTTTCAAACGATCATTCACCAAGCTTGAGTTTGGACCTTGTAAGCATTCACTTGCAAATACATGTCAAAACTAGCTCTGATACCACATGATCTGAAAATATCAAACGAATTATGATACCAACTTGATTTGAAATATCAACAAACTAAGATACCAATTCAGCCTTAAAACCCTTAGATGTCAATTAGTTCATAAGCAAACACTAAACATCCGACCAGATTCAGAAAATGAAGATCGACTTGACTATTTGCAAAAATATCATGTGAAAACACTTATTTATCCATAAACTTCATTAACTGATGAATATAATTTGCGGAAATAATGAGTGCCAAAATAGAGAGATAACAAAAAAAAAAAAAAATTATAACAAGACCATAGTTGATAATGGAGTTCACCTCTCCTGGGCTACATCTCTAGGTCCCCTTTCAAACAGTGGGACTTCTCTTCATTAATCTCAAATATGCTCTTTTACAATGATGACTTACAATGACAAATTTGAAGGCACCCTTCAATTTTGTTGCTCAAACCCAAATACATAGGATACCACTGAATTCCTCACAAAATTATGAGAAAATTGAGTATAAACTTGAATATGTTCTGAACAGGTGCTTAAAGACCCCTTTTTGCATGCATAACGAGACTATGAGTCTCATATATGACAAACTAGACTAAGATTTTCATACATAGCACTATTATATAGAATCAACATCACCATTAGATTCCTCTCCGAATTCTAAGAAAAATGAGTATAAACATTCTATCCTTCTTTCAAAGAACTCAATAACACACAAAACGAGACAAATCCAACATATGAACACCTCTTGCATGCAAAATGAGGAAAACTCAACACTTGGCATGAATTTCTATGCAAAACCCATTTATTGGTATGCATTTCCATATCTTGTGCTATGTGTCCTATCTCAGTTTGGGTGCCAGCTTAAATAGGGCGCGGGCCCAAACCGTGGCCCGACCTTCATGGGCAAAGTTAAAAGTATTAACTTACATTTCTGTAACAAATGGTGCCCTTGGTGTGTTGGTTAAGGCGTTGGTACATGTGGGAGGAGGTCGCGGGTCCAAGCCCGCAGACCTCTCCCCCTTTGGTGCTTTGTTATAACAATATATTATAGATATAGTATATAGTTTGTTATATTTGGTGGCATGTGGTTTGAACCGTCTAGGAACTTTGGCACTCGGTTACATTGGATTCGTAATAACCATGACCCTTTTTCCCACCGAATACACAACCATACAACATAAATATAATGTTTGTCATATGACTTATCAAGTCTTATGCTATGGTATCTTGGTAAGTCGTTGTTGTTGCTTGCATGAGGTCGAGGGTTCGATTCTTATTAACCCACCATAATTTTGGAATATATTAACCATAAAAGGTCAATGGGACACTGCCAAGTGGCGGTGCCTCATTGGTCCACCTATCCTCCGCCTGTATGGGCATGCCATGTGTCCAATGTTGATTGACCCACTTCACACTATACGGTTGCCATGTCACCCCGTACAGACTGCCAACTCAGCTCGCTATCTGCCATGTGTCACATCGTGGGGTTGCCATGCCATCATTGTATGCCCTATACGGATGTGCCATGTGTCACTCTTCTAGTGGTGCCATGTGGCACCCCCTTTTGTCCTCTTGGCCCTGTTTTTACCAAAACTTTAAAAAGTCGTAACTTTCTCATACGACATTTGTTTGAGGCGATTCATGCATCGATGGAAAGCTCTCGCCAAGCTCTATGCAATGAAGTCATTTTCATAAGCATTTGAGATGATCAATTTTTTAGCGTTTAGGATCCTCTTGGATCATATATATATAATCAAACTAGAGACCAAATTGATGTATGAAACCCCTTGTTTATGGGACAAGAGAAGAAGGTGTACATACCCTATCCCCCTTTAGATTTGAACTTGTAACCTTCTAAAACTAAACACATATTTTTAATGATTAAATCTACTCAAACTCTACTAGTGGTAAAAGTCATTTTCTTCTAACAAAAAGTTTACCAATCAAATACAAACTTTGACTTTCACCTGTGTACTTCAAGGACCAACCATATTGTACTTTTGCACATTAAATTATATAAAATCAATATCACTAATCTACCATAAACATTATCAATTTTCATTTTTGTTATTTTAAATTACACAAAATGCAATTACCATAAGTAAACGAAATACACTTTCAAACAATTTTCAAATGGACTAAGGTGCACGGAATTATTGACTAAGGATTTTAAAATATATATATATATATATATATATATATATATATATATATATTTNAATATATATATATATATATATATATATATATATATATATATATTCATTTTTTTAATTTTAAATTACACAAAATGCAATTACCATAAGTAAACGAAATACACTTTCAAACAATTTTCAAATGTACTAAGGTGCACGGAATTATTGACTAAGGATTTTAATATATATATATATATTTAAATAAATAGATAATTAATATTTTTTCTTTAATAAAGTTTTTAATATTATATTATAATATTTTTAAAATAATCAAATAAAAAAAATCTATTAAAATATAGTTAAATTAATTAATTTAGATATAAATAATTTAATTTAAAATAAAATATATTATTAAAATCTACTCAACCAACTTATCTTGTTAAATATTTTTCAATATATTAACTATAGCTGACATCCACATAAAATCATTTACAATCTCGAACCAATGATTAAATTATTGATTTTTTTAAATAGTGAATTTTTTTAACTTATTTTAAAAGAGTGGAATTCGAAATTCTTAATAAAGCCCGCACCAGTATGTGCTGAGAAATTTCCTAAACAATCTTAATACACCAAACAACTTGGACAATGACAAGCGTTTTAGCTTTGAAAACCAAGTCAAGTGCATAAGTGGAAAAACCCCATTATATAAATATATATTTTAGTTTAATGTCGTAACTAAATTTTAGGTCAGTTTGATTTTGCTGATTGAATCTGCAGATTTGAGTGGTTAAATTTGTATAATCAAATTAACTTAAGGGTTTTTCAGCACGCTGAATACATTTATATATTCAAAAATGCAATTTAAACAACAGAAAATAATCTGCTGGGATTGGATCTTTCTCTATGACCTCCGCCTCTGTTGCTGGTCCATCAACTCTAACTAAACTTGAAAATATAAAAATAATTTTGTCTTACATTGACATCACCAAAATCCTAATCCTGAAAAAAAAAATTCCCAAAAGTAAAAAAATAAGCGTTTCCACTAATTGACCCCACAAATGAGCTGCTCGAAAATGTCGCAAATATCGCACCACGGGGAGGTACGGCGGTTTTTTACCTTCAACCGCACTTCGAAAATGTCGCACCACGGGGAGGTACGGCAGTTTTTTACCTTCAACTGCACTACGAAATTATGTACTTGGACAGTACCTATTTATTGATCTGACCCCACGCGATGCGACAATGGCATATATTCACTGGGCATGCATCATCTGGAGCTGAGAATTTGTACTAAATACTGTTATGTGGGGGAGGTGAATCTATGAAACTGTGTATGTATATTATGAAAGCCTGAGAAACAATGTGGGGGAGGGAATATCACAGGTCTAGCTCTGTCTCGGTAGATATGGGGTAAAGATATCTGGGAATAAAATCAAAGGCTACTGCATGGTGCATTTGGGTAAGGCTAGACCTGTGCTATTATTTGGGTGTCTTTGGAAATTGTTGTATCATAGGTGGTTTGGAAAGGAGATGTGATTTGGGTTTCACAAGGAAGATAATGGGGGAGTTGGATCTGTATGGAACTATGAAATCTGAGTTGGGTTTCGGAGATAATATTCACTCCTTGCTGATTTCTGAAATCCAATTTGAATGCGGGAAGAAGACTTGGGCATGGGTGGAATGGGACAAAACTTCATCCTCTGCCTTTATTTTTGCAGAAATTTCTGTTCTTTGATATTCATTTCCCGCTGTGGTCTCTTTTAGGATTCTAACGTCTGACTTGGGTTTGAAAGAAAAAGTTTCGTTGCCAGATCTGGGTTGGGTTTCAACAAAAGCCTTCCTTACCAGTTTGAGTTTCTGTAGGATTCTAATTTCTGACATGGTTCCTTTTAGAAACCTTTAATTACCCCTTCGGTTATGTTAGAAACTTTTTATCACCCCATTGGGCATGTTTATACTTCCGAAATCTTATTTGAGTTTTTCATAAAATCTCCAATCTCTTCTTAGGATCCTGAGTGGGTTCTACATTAATTAGAAACGACAATTTTGGGTTTCCCGACTTGGATCTACAACGCTCGCATTGAGCTACATATCAGATTCGATCCCAATATTATTGCAAGGATGTCGTGAGTTTCTTTATCTGGATTTGTCTCTGTGATTCAAGTCTCAGTGTTCCTGCATTGCAGAAAAGAGTTTAGTACATGTGGCTTGCACCATCAAAAACAGACATATTGCGAGGAAAAAAAAATCGTAAGCAGCAGGTGCGGGCCTCCCAAAGCCGCGGTGAGAACATGGGTGCCTAATAAGCAAGGAGTTAAGATTGAGCTTAGAGCTTTAACAGCTCAAAGTCAAATTACAGGGCATTCTTTGTGGATAGGAAACCCCTATTGTTTTATAATCGAAACTTTTGCAATGCAGAGGAAGTCAGCCCGTTCTGATGTGGCAATCAACATCCTTGGTGATGAGATCCTCATAACTATTCTTGATAAACTGCAGGATCCTACAGATAAAAAGTCATGGTGCCTGGTTTGCAAGCATTTTTTTTATCTGGAGGCCAACTACAGGAAGAAAATACAGCTGATGCGATCCGAGCTACTTCCAAGGATTTTGAGAAGATACAGCAAGATCGAATATTTGGATTTATCTCTGTGCTCTCAGATCACAGATGCGAGTCTGGGGCACGTGGCAGGCATCCTCGGAAATAATTTGGTTTCTATCAATCTTTCGAAGTTGTGGACTTTCAGTCACTTGGGTCTGCTTGAGTTGGTTAAAGGTTGTCAGTCTTTAGTCGAAATTGATCTTTCAAATTGCACTGAAATCACAGATTATGCGGCAGAAGCCATAGCTCAAGCCCGAAAGTTGCAATCATTGAAGCTAGTGAAATGCAAGCAGATTACTGACATAGGTCTTGGATGCATAGCTGTAGGATGTAGTAAATTAGAGACTTTGAATCTTAGGTGGTGTGTGGGGGTCACAGATCTTGGAGTTGAGCTGGTTGCTGTGAAATGCAAGGAGTTACGTAGTCTTGATCTCTCCTACTCACAGGTATGCTTCTGCTACTGAGTTTAACCACAAGTCTCCTTACCGCTTCCTGGAAGCTCCCCTGTTATCTTCGTGTTTCTTTCTTGAGATGTTATAGAGAAGCCTTTGCTCATCAAGACAAAAATAAGGTATTTTGCTTTATAATGGTGATCTTTACTCCAAAGTACAGCGCTTCTTTGTTGTTACTGTGGCTGCTGTAGATGAGAATTATCTGCATGTCTCTTATGTTAAAGACAATTTTTTTAACATATACGTATTCATGGAAGTGTTTTTTCAAATTCTGGTTAGTCATATGAGTTTTAGTTACATTCCACTATTTCCAGTTGATAATGTTTACCAACAGCAGTAGCCACAATGAGTCTCACATTTATTCCATAGGTAATGCCTTGCCTTGCACAAACATGCAAAAAATTGGCTGCATAATTGTTGTGAATGATATTTGCAGGTTAAACTCTTTTTGCTGAGCTCAGACAATGTTAAAATCGATATGATATCATAATAGGCTGCTGTTTTCCATTTATATGTTTGACTTTAGGTATCATTAGGCTTCCAGTTTTCCAGTAAATCAGATACCAATATCAGCTGTTTAGATGTTTTTTCATGCTTATCATTACCTTTCTTGAAACCATCAACCCAGCTTCACAGCTGGATGCATTTCGTTTGCCATGATTCAGCTCTTCCGTGTCATGATAAGTTTCAGGCTGCACTATATTTCCTATTTAAAGAAGATAAATCATTCTGGAGAGTGCAATGAGTTTTGGGAGATATTGATTGCATGATGCATCCATTCTCTCTTTAGCTCATAGCAGAACTCATTAAGCCCAGATGATTTTCAATAGTGTTTTTAAGTACCCTTTTATCTTCAAAACTGCATTGGCACATTTTAATTATGGCAGATTGTGGGTTGTGTTAGATTATGGCTATAATGGAAAGAGTAATTGCACAGGAAGCTAGGTAGCGAGTAAATACACTTCCACTCTTGTTTTATGTCATATTTAATGATCAGGTGTTGCTTGTGAAAATGGCTGCTTATAGCTAATTGTTTACATAGCAGTTTTATGGATTTTTTATACTAAGCAGATCTATTTTGCTGCAGATAACAAACAAATGTCTTGCCTCAATTAAGCATCTAAATCATCTTGAGAATTTAGCATTGGTTGGATGTGTCGGTGTGGGTGATAACGGCCTTACGTATCTCAAAAAGTCTTTGCAGGTATGAAAACTGAATGAGAATGCCTCTTGTTGTAATTCTCAAACTCCATGTTTAACAGAGATGAAAAATTATGACTTAAAAATATCGAAAATGGCAATGTTTTATGCTATACAGGAAAGTATACCAACATTCACATTAGAAAACTTCAAAAATACTTGAAATATGATGTAAAGAAACACGAAATTGCAACTCATCTGCAAAATCAAATGCTAATTTTGAATCTTTACTTGTGAGATTGAGAAATAGAAATAGAGACTCGGTACAAGAAGGAAATCCTTTTTAGCAAGACATTTACAATACATGCCAAAGTTAAGTTACACCAAGTTTTAGGGAAGGGGGAATGGAAGAGGTAAGACAGGAGACTGTATTTATTTGTTAGATGAGAGCAATAAAATGTAGCCTTAAACTTCATCTATACATGCTACTCTTCTGTGGGCTGGGTCAACTTTTTCCTAGTAAGAAGCATCTTATCTAAAATTGACTTTGGTTGAGGTCTGAGAGTCTATATATGATTGTGCCGTGGATGATGAATTAGTAACTTCTTTGCATGATTCTCTATACATTAGCATGAAATGAGTGAAAAAATCATGATATCATTGACTGCAAGTGGAACAAGATTTGGCACGGAAATTGTTTACCCTAAGTAGAATGCCCCTGATTTGGCACGGAAATTGTTTACCCTCAGAAGAATGCCCCCTTGGAATAATTTTATCTTCTCGTTCTTTTTGGTTTCCCTTACTTCCAGCTATATTTACATGTTATTATCATTCCTTCCTTCTTTACAATCTCATCCTTTATCATAAGTGTGCATTATTTTTCATGTGTCAATGCACAACTTTGATAGGTTTATCATGTATCACAAAAA
>ML795775.1:332780-369205 GCA_009831015.1 Picea engelmannii
CAAACTTAGCAATAAGAATAGTGGAGTTCTTCAAGGTATGTGGCTTTTGTTGTCCATCATATTGGAGGGGATCCCGTCTAAATGTCAACTGTAAACCCTAAATTGTTACGAAGTTTTTGGAATAGCTCTACAACCATAGGTCTATGATTTAGGCATGGATAATAAATACCTAATTAAATTGGGCATTTTCTATCATTGTAAGTTGGTCATAGCTTTGCAGCAACATCCAATGATATGCTATAATGTTGAGAGTAAACCAGAGGATAGCAAGGATAAACGATGTTCCAAGTCAGAGCCTGAACATTGAAAATCATTCCTTCTTTTGATAATAAATGCTAGAGTAGGAGATCTCCAGTGAACAAAATTATGTTGTTCAAAAGTTCCTATCCATCCATTGTAATATGCAATATGGAAATAAAAGCCATACAGAGTTCTAGTCGTAAATCATCAAAGCAAAAGAAACTAAGAAAAGAGAGAACCATAACAGCCCAAGTTGCCATTTGTAGTCATTGACAATGATGGAATCCTTTAAGTGGTCATCCTTGTCCTCATTTTGCAGGCCTTCCAGAGTGGTCTAAATCTAGGGAATGTTCTTCTTAATCTTTAGAATATCTTGTTTAATCTCAGTTAGGATATACCTTTGATTCATTGTGTTGTTGCTATGACCCACATCTCCATTCTTAGCCTCCCCAAAGACCATGGCCATGAACTCTTTGATGGTTCGGAAGAGGGTTGAGGTCCTAGCGAAGAGGGTTTGTCTACCTCTGGTATGCCATGGTTCTAGGATGGGTGCATTGAAGAGGTAGTCCTCATTCTCCACCATCAGAGTGTTGACTTGGGCCCTAATGTGACTCTTTGAAACTTGCTCAACAATATGGTTGGGGAACTTTGAAATGAACCTATCCTTGCTACCAGAACCAAAAAGCTTGCTTCAACAGGGAGGGGGAGGAGCCACAAATTTACCTTTGAGGTCATTTGAGTGTTGTTGGTAGTCCTCGTTGTAGGGACACTGCATAGGGAGCGGTCTCGTCCTCAATCCCCTTTTACCTCACCTTTATCTCTCTCCTCTTACCCTCAAGGGGGAACAAGTATTTCACCCTATAACCTTCATTAAAAAAAGAAGCTTCCCCCCCTCACAAGTGTTATCTAGTTTCATCTCTATTAGAGAATATATGACCACAAGGTTTTGCAAATAAAGAGTTGGATTCCTCATTTGAGAGAAAGAACCATTGCTCCTACATAACCCTTTTAAATCCCCCAAACCCATCTCCAATCATCGATTTCTTTCATACAAATCCATTATCATTACTCAGGGTTGGCCATCAACTCTAGATTGGGTAGTGTCATATAATGAAGAAATTGAATGTGAGAGAAAACCTCTTTGTTACCTTCCATCAATCTCGTCCCCTATGTGATGTGTTTGCGATCTTGTTGCTCATGCGTAGATGGCATCTTGATGTCACCCTATCCGGGGAAAATCTTGACTACAATGAAAGTAATACAAAGTTTTTAAATTTGATAAATGTTTTGGCATAGAGAATGGCCGAAAGGTTGCATTGGGAGATGGAAATTTATGGATTGTTGAGGGATACAATTTGTTCATGTTCCTAAGGTAAATGGGCATGATGTGTATAAAGTTAGTTTAAATTCTAAGATTCTTTTGTCTATACTAACCATATTAGCTTAGTTAAGAGACTCTATTAGATTCTGTTATCCCTAAATAGTTCACATAAAAAAACAAATTACACTAATATTTCTAGTAGACAATTTGATAGGATCCCTCATGAGATCAGACAAAATTGGCATAGAAAATCACACAATGATGTTCTTGTGCAATCTAAACATAAATTACATTGTTGTTGAAATTGTGATTGCATTGGGTTGTGGGGCATGACAATTGTTGGGAGGTAGCCCCCAACCATCTAGTGCGAGCTCCACTACCATGTGAATGGGTTCCCATCCATCATTTCCCTACTTTGGCTCATGTTATGATCCTCCCCAATGATGTAATAAAGGCCTAAAGTATTAATAAAGGTCTAATACTCAAGTTGGGATGGTTAGTATAATAATAGGTATGGATTCACATTTTTCTTCTAGTGGATGCACACATATTTATGCACATGGTAGTTATAATGTGTGCTAGTAATTATGTAATGTGGCCATAATCATTAATAAGACTAGCTAGGTTGTTGGGCTAGGATATCTATAGATAAGGATGGATTCCTCATGAATCATGGAATCTTATTGTCTTGTATGTGCTTCAACATCTATTGGAGGTTTCCCCCTTGAAGTGGTTTGGAGAGTTCCTCCTCTTTCAAAGAGGGTGGATGATACAATATTTTACATTCTATTACATTATCTTATTGAGCTTTTGTGATATCTCTTACTGCATATGATTAATAGTGGATGTAGGAACATGATGGCTCAAGAGACTTCTTTACCTTAGAGATGGCTAAGTCTAGTTAAGGGATTTTTTCATTCCATTATAGTGCAAGGAGGAGGGGTTGAGGTGTGGCACCTTTATATTCATTCTCTTATTTCCCAACCAACATGATGGCAAGCTCTACATTCAGAACATTGGAATTGGTGAGAGCAAGATGAGGGGGCTAGAGAGTTAGTAGGAGGCTTTTTGCTCATAGTGTAAGAACCCCCTCCCAAAAAAGAAATCAAACCACTGACATAGATATGCCACATCCATCTCATTTTGTGAACCTAGATAACTATCTACAAATAAAGGCTTGCATGGATTAGAGAGCCATCATGCTAAGTAAATGCCTTGCTATTCTAAACGTTTTTGAAGAAAGCTTCATTTATTCTTTTTCGAATAAAAATGATGGATTCTATTGTAATGAGTTACAACGTCACATTTAACTCAATAACCCAATGAAGTTTGTCCCTTGAGAAGGAAACTTTCCAAGGAATAATGACATGGTGGCACTAACTAAAAAATTAGACCCCTAATGCTAGGAAAACTTGGCAAAATCATATGGATAGATTAGAGAGCCTAGATAGCTATCTACAAATAAAGGAACCTAGATAACTATCTACAAATAAAGGCTTGCATAGATTAGAGAGCCATCATACTAAGTAAATGCCTTGCTATGCTAAACGTTTTTGAAGAAAGCTTCATTTATTCTTTTTTGAATAAAAATGATGGCTTCTATTGTAATGAGTTACAACATCGCATTGAACTCAATAACCCAATGAAGTTTGTCCCTTGAGAAGGAAACTTTCCAAGGAATAATGACATGGTGGCACTAACTACAAAATTAGACCCCTAATGCTAGGAAAACTTGACATTGGAACAAATGTTTCAATGGTTTTGTTTTTTCAATTGATGGATCATTTTAGTGGAGGCAATCCCAACTGGATTAATCTTTGGCCCACTGTGGGGATCTCCAAAAGGACTAGGGGAAAAAGGTTTTCTTCAGCTCCACCAGTGGCTTCCATACACTTCAATGTTGAGAAAGCTAGGGATATAAGACTCTAGAGCTTGTTTAGATGACCATTAAGAACATCGTTTTGACATAGGAATTCATACCCATCTATAGGGCTATAATTTTTTAAGGCCTTTGTTGTATTCCATCTACATTCTCTCCACAAGGCCAAGTGAGCTTGCAGTCCCAATTTAATCATAACATTATTAGGGAGGTTTTCTTTGATGTGCTCCATGACAACCCCATATGGATTTTCCATGTGAAACTTAGCATTTAAGTCTCAACTTGGAAACCAATCATGATTTCAATCGTTAAAAATGTCAATGATCTTATTGATTCCTCTTCTAAATAAGTGGAGAGCTAAGAACCAAGTGTTCTAAGTGAAGACCTTACCCTTCTAGAGCAACACCAATGAACATGACAATGAGTGGTCATTAAAAGATAACCTCGATCCTTGTCAATTTTCACATACACTCTTATGCGACTAATTTTCAGATCTGAAAATTTCTTCCTAGTGAGCTAACAATAAACCCTAGTTGTTATCACTGGACAATTTTACACTGAAAATTATTGATTGAAAATATATGCAGCGGAAACAACAAGATCAGAGATGAATCATCAATACACATGAGAAACAAATTTTCTATTATGTAACTTTTTCAATTTCAGACATACTAAGGGAAAAAACACCCCTTCCAGCCAATACAATTTCACCAAAATATGAGGATAACCTTGTCCTCCAATAACCAGAAAAATCAGAAAAACCAAACCTCAACAAATCCATGGAACTTTCCTTCTTCCCATAAATCTATTTTAGACCACCTGTACAGCCTGCTGACGTTAGTCGGTACAGACTTTCTCCTTCCTAGAAAACCTTGTACGGATGCACAATTCATCTTATTGCAACCCACGTACATACACGATTGTGCCCACTACAACCTGCATACATACGTGATTCACCTTCCTGCAACCCGCGTAGATACACGATTCACCTTCCTGCAACCCGCGTACATACACAATTGTACCCACTGCAACCTGCGTACATGTATGAGAACCTGTACAGACACTTCCATATGATTCACTCCACTTGCACAATTTCTCTCCTTCCAGATTTTCCAAAGATACAGACATTCATTTGTTGAAGTCACCAAGCTCCTTGGCATAAGTGCAAACTCACTTATGCCAACTCCATCATGTCTCCACATTTCTTGCCAAAAAATGAAATGTCACTATGACCTCTCCCCTTTATATACTATCCTTAGGAGTCATCATAGAAGCCCCTCCACAAGTCAACATGAAATTAAATTTTCTTGTGGATGTGAAGCCCCAACACAAATACACAAATCCCATCACCAAACCCATGAATCCCCAACTTCATTCCAAAGGCGGTTTTCACCAAATGAAGAGTGTAATGTGGTGCCCACGACGATTCCCACGTGCCTGAAACCTAGGCCACGTGAGAATACCTTCCCGAAGTTACAAAACATCAACACTCCCTCTTAGTGAGGGAGGTATTCTCACCACACTCCACAATCACCTGAAGTAGCTCTGTCTCCCATCCTAGGAGTAGCTCTATCTCATGTACTGGATCCGCTACCACAATTGCTCTCTAATCTTCCTGATTGCCTGCTCCCCCTGTCACCGAGGCAAGTCTTTTTGTCTGGCATGAACCCTCCTTGGAAGACACCATGCTCCTAGAATCCTCCTGCTCCTGAGCATCCTGCTTGGACATCTCAACCCATGACACCCTCTTGACAATATTGGAAGATCCCTCTCTCCCATTTGGACTTGAAGGTTGGCTCACACTAAACAACTGATTCTCCCTTTGAGCCTCTTGACTCCCTTTGAAGTCGAACTCCTTCTGGATCCATTGACTCCCTCTAAATTCAGACTCCCTCTGAGTCTACACAACCTCCATAGCTACCTACTCCATGTCCATTGTCCTCTGTACAGTCCTGGGAGGCTACTCCTCCCTATTGGATCCTAAGGGCTAACTCCCTCTAAACTATGGCTCCTTATGAGACTATACCATTGGTGGAGCTTCTTGTGGGTGTGACGCCCCAACACAAACCCACAAAGCCCATCACCAAACCCATGAAGCCCCAGCTTCATTCCAAAGGTAATTTCCACCAAATAAAGAGTGTAATGTGGTGCCCACGATGATTCCCACATGCCTGAAACCTAGGCCACATGAGAATACATGCCCGAAACTACAAAACATCAACACGCCTAGCATATCCCCTTTCCAGAAACACTTAGTCTTGGCAACATCCCAAGATTTCTATATGCTTTTAGACACAAATGCATCTTTTATCTTCACCTAAGTTGGGTAAAAACCGAACTTTGAAGGTTGAGCCCCTTATAGGGTTTTTTCATGTGAGGCCCCAAATGTGATGTAATTCCTAAGCCAATATTCCTTTCTCTCAAGCATTTAGTTGATCCATTTGTCATAAAGGCCAATGGGCTTTAGTGTTAGTGTTGATAATTCCATGCCCCTCCATTCTTTAGGCATGCAATGCAAGTTCCAATTTACTCTATGAAAGCCTCTACCCCATGAGTATTGACCCATAAGAAATTACAAAGGACCATCTCCGATCTTTGATATGCATTAGCTGAGGAAACCAAACGTGAGGAGTAATACACTTGTAATAGGCAAAACTAGGGTACAAATTTAGAATTTTGCAATGAAAGTCACTGGCTTAGTGATCCATTTGTTAATCTTCTTTTCCACACTTTGGATGAAAACATCCTATATATCCTTTGAGGAAGACTAGAAAGAAATAGGTATTCCCAAATTTTGAAGATTTGACTAGGTTTAATCTAGGACCATTTCTAATTAGTTACTGAGAAGGGAAGCTCCTTTTAGGTTTTTCTTGTAGCACTCAATATCAAAGCACTAAACCAAAGAGCCCAAGGCTTCACAAGTTTTTTCAAGACAATCCATAAACCATAGAGCCCAAGGCTTCACAATTTTTTTCAAGACAATCCATAACATTCTTCATTGAGGTCTAATCTTTGTGGATTGTGAGAATGGAGTAAGTCACAAAGTGCTCGTTGACCATGTGTGCCAACTTTGGTTCAGGAAGAGGAATCCCTTTGATTAGGACATGTTTCATTCTATTATCTAAGAGATAGAATAGTCCTTCAACTTTCATGATATAAATCTCTAGAGCAAGGGGACATCCTTAGTGAATCAACTTAAAGATGCCAAATTCCTCAGACTTACTTTTGTTGACAAATAGACATGTCAAAGCATCAACAAATAAGGTTTCATCTACCTTCAAGCCTGAACTGGCCAAACCCAAGATCCTTAAACATGACCAAAATGAAGGGCCACTCAAATTTCAAATTCAATTATGATGAAAAGGGTGTTGAGGTCAAGGCATTGACCCATTCCATCCCCTCCCATACAACAATCTCATTATCCATGGTAAATATTCATTTAATGAATGTTGTTTGCTTTAGTTGTGTGATTTTAGGAATATTATATTTGGTCCACAATGGAAAAGCATCAATGCAAATTTTATGAGAAACATTTAGCAGTGTAGTAGGTGTTGAAATAGTAACTAACTCTAGGTCACTCTAATTATTGATTTCTTATAGCTTCCTTATGCACTTGTGGAAGGTCAGGCATGACAAATTCCATTTGGCCTTGTACAATACACATAAGAAGTTGTAGTCGTCACAATTTGATGTGGAAATAAACCACACATGAGCATACTTCAAGACAAGAGTATGAAATGAAAATCTCTAAGTGCATTTTATTAAGCCAAACACAAGCTTATATATCTTTACATAAAGAAAACTACCTCAACAAACTATGAGGTAAATGCTCAACTAGATCCTAAGAACTAGCAACTAGGCACAATAATAGAGATAATTAGAGATGTGATTTCAATTACTCAATGAGAATAGGAAACCAAAAGGATTTGTCACTCTCCAAACCACAATAATACTCTCCTACCAAAATAATAAGGAGAAATACATATGCTAAGGCTAAGAACTAAAATACATATGTCAAGGACAAGAATCTCTATCATTCCTCCCAACAACGGAAACATTGGCCTCCAATTCTTTTAGGAGAGAGGAAAAATGTTGTTGCATTGAGTGTTGAGATTGATGTGAAAACTAACATTGCATAACAAGAAGGTAGAAAGTGGTGGATTCCTAACAAGGTTGATAATTTTGCATTTCGAAAACTTGCTCTACAACAAGTGGAAGCTGAACATCTGGAACAATATCTACATGATGACTGGTTAGAATCTTGGTATCCAATGTTCATTCATGATGTGTTGAAAACACCATGAATGCTCAAACTAACATACCCCCCGAAGTGGGGAAAGGGAACACAGAAGGATGGTTATGTTGTTTAAAGATTGAGGGATTTGTTTTTTTTTAAGAAAATGAATACTTCAAAAGGGTTTCTAGCGAGGTTAAATGTGAAGGCACTTACTATGGAGGGATGTGACGCAAGAGGTCTTGAGATGCCCCTTCATAGTTAAGTCAACCTCAATTAGTGTTTGTAATGGAGCATTCAAGAACAATACAATCGTGATATATAAAGATAATCTTCCATGTACTATTGGGGTAGGAGGAAATAAATGGTCATTATGTATCATGACATTTTCACGGGTCATTGGTACAATTGAATTAGAGGTTGGAATCCACCAATTCAAATGAGCTCCATAGTCCAAAGTGCATGAGAGAGTCATCACTTCAACAATTTGTAGTAGTGATGGCTCATTGACACCCAATGATAAGTTCTCAGAAATTGAGTTCCGTCCAAAGTGTGTACAAAAGTTTCCCAGAAAATGATGAGGAAAAACCTTCCAATTGAGATGACTATTGAAGCACCAAGCCTCATGACTATTCTCCATGTGATTTCATATTATAATCAATTTATCCACACATTTTCATTTAGAATATTCAAGACAAGAACAATTGAATGGTTTATTGCCTCTTCTATTTGGATTATATAACTATGAAGATAACTTGAGAAGAAATGTTTTGGAGACTTAACATGATTCCCACCAATCTAACCACCTTGATTTCCCATGCTCCAACATTTGACAATGGTTTATTTCCTCTCCTATTTGGGTTATATAACTATGAATATAACATGAGAATAAATGTTATGGAGACTTAACATGATTCCGACCAATCTAACCACATTGATTTCCCATGCTCCAACATTTGACAATGAGGATGTGTTTTCATAACCCATATTGCAACATACACATAAGGACAACTATAATCTTGGAAGAGTTAAACGATATGTTGCAAAGTGGTTTCTTCCAAAAAATCAAATTTCAATTATATTCACACAGATCTATATACACCTAAAAATATTTGTGGGGGCTTAGTAGAAATCTTTTCCAATGGTGGAGAATTTCAATGTATGCCAAGAGGTATTTTGTGTACATGATTCGGCCTTGGAAAGCCATTATTTCAAGAATGAAATAAAATGGTCACATTAATAAAGAGAGGACAATTTAAAGAAAATCCAAACCAAGGCTCGCACTTGTAGAGATGGATTTAATGAATAACGTCAAACTCAAATT
This sequence comes from Picea engelmannii, assembly GCA_009831015.1. Lineage (NCBI taxonomy): Eukaryota > Viridiplantae > Streptophyta > Pinopsida > Pinales > Pinaceae > Picea > Picea engelmannii. The sequence continues at coordinate 341,779 of ML795775.1, forward strand.
TATTTCCCTCCACTTTGTTCTTCAAGTAAAATACCATGTTTTTTCCATTGGAGGGTAAATAATACAAGGCAAGTAGGCAAGCATGTAGTCTCACTCTAGGTCAATTTTGTCTCAACTACCAAGTAAACAATTGATACTACTTGGGATTCGAACATCGGGTAGCCGATGTGTCGACAAAGAAAATAATAATAGCTTAGTATGTGTTGTAAGGAGGATAATCAAACCTTGAACCTCAGTGGTATGCTACTGAGAAAAAGAAGGGAAGACCTTAGCTTTGTTTCCAAAATCACAATTATTGTATTTTCCCTTGGGCTTGGTTTATTGTCCCCCAAGTTCATACCACACATAAATCTAAACCGAAAAATAACCAGATGGAGACTTTGGCATGCCGATGCCTCTATTTTTTGGAATGCAGATTCCTCTCTTGTTGTTAGTTGCACTTGACCTATTGTTGCTATTACCACTTTGATAGGAATCTTTCTCAGTGACATATTCTTCTTTCCAACTTACAAATTGCAATCCCCAATGATGACGATCAAGCTGCAGATAGATAGGTCACATCGAATCCACATTAAATACTTGGAGAAACATGTGGCCATTTAGGGCCCTCGATTTGCAAAATTTGACCCATTTGATTTGTCCTTTTCCATTCAATGCTCCATGACATGCCAATGATATTATGTCCATGGCCATGCATGATCACATCAACATGGATATAAAGAGTGCATTGGTGAAATATTAGCCGCCACAAAAATCCTTGGGAGTGATGAGCTCAATTGAGTCCCTAAATTATGATGCAAACAATAGTAATGAAGAGAAGAAAAAACAAATAAATTTTATCGGCACTCCTACCCATCAAATAATTTTTTTATGACGGGTTTCTCTAGTGACATTTTATATTTATTTTAGGTAGTCATTTAAGTGATTTAAATATTATGTATTATACTTGAATTGGACTAATAATTGTTTGATGATATTCTAGGAGGTGTCATTATGGTGATTCGGTCACACTGCAGTAAAAATAATTTGAAACCTATCATCCTACCTAGTAACATGATAACTCTATCCAAGTTTCGATACTGCTCAGTAGCTCACCATGAAAGCACTGTAGGGCATACCGCAACTGTCATGTCCTTTAAGTTTTGAGTTCTTGATGATATGTGTGTGTGTGTGTGTGTGTTTTCCCTACTAAATATACGTGGGGGGCATGATATAATGATGTAGCGGTATGCTTATACTAAATAATATAGTAGGGTAGTCTATAACATGTTTAAGGCTCATAACCGCCTAGATTAAAAGATACTTGGGAGCTATTTCACCTAGTTCAAAAGATAAAGAAGCAAATTTTCAAATGCTTGGAATGATGTATTTTAGATTTGATCTTTGGACTTGTTTCAAGGATTGATTGGGATGCGGACCCTTAGATAGATGGTTGATGGTTCGCTCAAATTTTGACACTACTTCCTTACTTTGTATCCACTTTTTAGGTTCAATAACTCAAGATGATGGGATAAAACATTTGACAAAAATGTCGTTGCAGTAGGTGTTGCAGCGCTTAGGATATGACAGAGAAAAATCTAAGAGACCAATTGATGACGTGTGGTCTTCATTTTGTTTGATTTGTTTTGTGAAAATAATCTTAATAATTAGTCTACTAAATTATCATATTTTTTTTTATCACTAGTGGAATCGACAACTGCATCGGTCTCGTACTTGTGTGACACGGGGTCGATTCCGACCGCTACCACTATAACCTCCAGGTGTCTACGTATGCCCCTTCCACAGGCACGACTAAATCGAGAGGAATTGAACTCGGAACCTCATAGAACTTCATTTTCACGGAACTTTCCAATTGAGTTGCCCCGCGGAAGCTCTACTAACTTATCATATTGATATGAAGAACTAATGAAATTGTATTTCCCAACAATGTAATAATTCTATACTTCACATCAACTATATATAAATGCTTTCTAATAGCTAATCATACTTGTTAATATGAAACACTATGAAGTTGCATTTCCTGAAAATGAAATAATCTTATACTTCACATTCATTATATGGAAATGTTTTTTACATTTAAAAGTAAACACGGCAGAAAGAATTCCTTACGTACTTGCATCACTATATTTTATTTTTCATTGAAATATTAAAACAATAATGGCTCCGAAAAAAGTTGAGCTAAATTACAAAGGGAATGCATTACATACTTCATCACTATATTTTATTTTGCATTGAAATATTAAAACAATAAAGGCTCCCAAAAAAGTTGAGCCTAATTTGAAAGAAGTAAGTTGGCTCTTTGTGTGTAGTAAAATAAAGCTGCAATGAAATCTCTGACTCGTTACATAAAAGGTAAACGGTCCACGAAAACTCCTCTCACCAGAGCCACAGTCACAAAGAATAATGAAACCATTGGACAACAAATTTTACAGGGCTTTAAATATGGTAACAATCGGTGCATAGTCGTGCCCATTCATTCATTCACTACGGGAATTAATTTCATGATTTATAATTTAGTATTTCCAACCATACATAGACCCTAGTGCATTAGTGATTTCCATCTAGTGTATTACATAGACCCTAGTGCATTAGTGATTTCCATCTAGTGTATTAGAGATTTTTAAAATCTCAAGAATCATCAATCTGTATCATTGTAACCAAAACATTAACATAGATTCTTAAATCGAAAAGTGATATTCTCTATAATAATTTTATTTTTTGTAGGGATAAATTTGCAGGTTTTTTGAAATCGTGACCTTAACAATCAGTGCCCTTAAAACCAAAATTTTAAATCCAATCACTAAATCAAAAAGTAATACTATCAGTTACACTATTTTTTGGAGAAGCTTACAATTATAACATTTTAAAAACCATAATTAGAAGACTCAGTATTATTGCAAACAAAATTGTAAAAAAAAAAAAAAGTAAATAAGTTAAAAAAGGAAAAAACCTGAAACATGAAAAAATATGATTTTTTAAACAAAAATAAAAAATAAACAATTTAAATTAAAAAACAATATAATTTGAAAACCACTTAAAAAATTAATGAAAGAAAAAAACAATTACCCAAAAAAATTAAAAACATTTAAATGAATAAATAAACCTAATATAATTTTTTAAATACATTAAACAAATAAAATAAACTTTAATTTTTTTAAACATTAAATTTAAAACAAAATAAATCCTAAAAATATAAAAAAAAAACTTTTAAAATATAAACTTAAAAAACATTAAAAAAAAACATAAAAAAGCTTTTGCAAATCAAAGTTTTAAAAATGCAATAATTTGGTGATGTTTTGGCCCTACATCACCAAATTAGTGCATTAGTGAATTTGGTGATGTTTTGGCCCTACATCACCAAATTAGTGCATTAGTGATTTTTAAAGTAAGTTTTCTAAAAAGCTTTTAGATTTTTTTTTTGAAGTTTTTTCATGTTTTTTTTTAATATTTTTAAAAGTTTCACCCCACCCTGCATTGATAGCCATTTTCCATGGGAGGGGAAGGAATCAATACAGTTCATTGCAAGGAGGAGGGGTTAATAATGAGGAGTATGAACTCCTCCTCTTCATCGTTTGAAATGGTGAGCTTGGGTGGGATTCAAGGGAGAGGTACAGTGAGAAGAAGTCTTGGCATCAATGATTGGGAGCGACATTGCAAGACATTTGAGTACATGTAACGTAGTGGGGAATGATAAGTTGCTAAGGAGAAGTTGTGAGAAGCTTAGCAAGATGAACATTTCGGTGGGATGGGGATCTATTTATTCGATGATCTGATTGCATTTCTATTTCGCTCTTGGTTTCGACTGAATGAGAGCAAGAAAGGGGGATGCAACCAACTTCTCTCAGGCCTAGAGAGCATCCCCATTTGGTTTCCAGGTATTCTATCTTACTTCCTTTGGTGTTTTTGGTGGCTTTTCTATTTCATTCTGTTGGGTTGGTGTGGGGAAGGTTATCTATTTCCAGGTCTGGTTAATTGGAAAAATTGTGGGTCATTTGTGGAGGGAAAATTAGGGAACTATTCTCCTTTTCTCTGCTCCCTTTCCTATATTCATCTCTACCCTGTTAATGTTATTATTTCAGTTATTTTCAGGCCTATTCGATGTAGTTTTATCCCTGGTGAAAATGACTCGTGGTCCAAGAAGGGATGGGGGAAGGTGTAGGAAGGCCTCCAAGACTGGGCTAAGAAGGGCCTCGACCTCTAGGACCTAGAAAACCTCATCCATAGTTGAAAGGGATGCATGGGACGCTGAGAGAGGGTTCATAGAGAATTGTTATACGAAGGCTAAACATGAAATTAAGGAGATGGAAAACAAGGTCAAAGGAAAAAGACAGACCCTCACCAATTCTCAGGTTCTTGAGGAAATTCAGGAGTGGGTTGAGGACCCAATCTATTCATAGACTCAGGACACTGAGTCTTTTAAAATATCAAATACTTACTGGTTGGTCAAATCCTTAATTTCCCAATCTCTGGAAAAAGGAAAAGACAAACAACAAGACATCCTTTATACCATCATGATTTTTGAAGGAAAATTTGAGGCTATGTGTAAAGTGGTCTTTTGCATTGGAATCTTAGTCACGCAGGTCACGGAGGAAGATGAAAATATGAAGTAGGAGGAGTTGTCCTTAGGTTCAGGGGGCACCCAAGCTAATCACATTGTTTTGGATGAATACACATAGCCATCAGGGAGTGCCCAAGCAAGGAAAGAGAGATCATTGTGGATATGGAAGAATCTGTAGAGGAGATAACTCAATCCCCACCTATTTAATGTCTGGTTTGTCTTTTAGTTTTTCTTATAATATGAATAGTTATATGCAACAAGCTCTATTAATGACTTATGTATGTATTTCAGTTTATAAAAAGTTTGCTAAATATAGTATGGACAAGTTTGATAAAGCGTGGTTGGTAAAGGGCTTGGTTTCCCTTGAGGCAAGTCTTCACTAGAGATTGTTGTAACCTCCTTTCTCTATATAATGTGAAAATATAGATATGTTTTTAGAACAAAAAAATATTTTTAAAAGTTTTTTTAAGTTATTATTATTATTATTTTACATGTGGTTTATGGCACTGAATATCAGTGCTCACTACATCCATGGAAAACCTCTCCGAAATCTGTGAGAGAACATGGGGTGACCAAACATTTTTTGAGTAGTCAAGGCTCAACAACAAGAGCATTTTATAGACCCATTAAAGGGCACAACATGTCACTCCAAGGATTTGAACCTAGGTGGGGAGGGTAAGAATCATTCCTCCCAACCACCCAAACTACATTCAATAGACTTTTTTTTTTTTATTATTATTATTTTAATATTTGTTTATATATATATATATTTATTTTATTTTAAAAAGTTATATTGGAATTAAAAATATATATATTTTTTAGTTTTTAGTTTTTTAGTTTTTTAATTGTATTTTTATTTTTGTTTTTCGTTTTTTCTTTTAAAGTTGTTATATTATTCTTCTAATTATGTTTGTTTGTTTGTTTGTTTTTTGTTTTTTTTAATTTAAAAGGGAAATCATATTTTTTTTCTCTTAGGTTTTTTCTCCTTTTTCTTGTTTACTTAATATATCTTCTTCTCTTTTCCATTTTTTTTTTTTAACGATTTTGTTTGTAGTAGTATCAATTTTTTGGGTTATGGTTTCTACAATGTTATAATTTTAAGCTCGGAAAAAAAAGAGTGTGCTATTGATAATACCTCTTTTTCATTTGGGGGTTGGTCTTAAGATTTTGGTTCCAAGGGTATTGATTGTCAAGGCTACAATTTTTAAAAAACTTGCAATTTTATACTACTAGGAGCACCTTTTTTTGATTTGGGGGTCGTTTTAAGGTTTTGGTTGCAAAGGTACCAATTGCAAGTTTGGAGGTTTCAAAGAAGTTGTAGTTTTAACCTCGAAAATTAAAAATGGTGCTGCTATTAGCACAAAATTTCAATTTGGGGGTTGATTTTAAGGCTTTTGTCGACAATATTACGATGTTGTTAAGACTATGGTTGCAAAAGCTAGCAATTTTAACCCCCCCCAAAAGGGTGTTATTGGTAGCACCAATTTAGCAAAATGAGGGTCGATTTTGGTGTTTTTGACCCACAAATATGGGTTTTTAGGGCTAGAGTTATCATTTTGAGGTCACAGTTCTGGTCAAGTCGGTAACTATGATTCAATTGTTTTTACCTGAAAAAATTATGAACTTGAAGGGAAGCTTTAGGTGATGATTGATGTTGAATGGGGTTGTGAACCAATGAGAAGAAGCTACCAAATCTAAACTTCTAAGGAAAGAGAGAAATTTGCAACAAGTGAGAAACTTTGAAGTTTGTAGAATGTCCTCTTAGGGTGGCATCTCTAGGAAACTGAAGATAATTAGCAAGCAAAGAAAATGTTGAAGGAGGAGGTGTACAAGAGTCCTTTAATACTGTTGAATGAACGTGATAGGGTTGTTGGATAAAAGTTAAGGAATGATTTTTAGGAGCAACCTATTGTGGTAGTTCCAATGTACTACGAATAAGATATTTGGTGTTATCTTTATGAAACAACTAGGTATTGTTGAATTCATCATATTAGGCCTTCAGAGCATATTGATAAGGTCGGCCAAGCAATATCCCACAACAATCCATATTGGTCACATCAAAAGTGAATTTATCCACAAATTTAGGACCAAAATAAAATAACACAGTGCATGTATGCATGATTTGTGCAGATGAACCATTATCCTTTCATCCAAGTGCATAAGGATGAGGATGAGGGTCCACTGGCAATTGCAGCTTATCGACAATAGATTTGGTAATCAAATTTCCTTGTGAGACATTTTCGAGGATACAAGCAGTGGATAAATCATGGGGGAGAAGAGCACGCGTGATTAATAAACTATTTTGGGCTCTCTGGAGAGTGGAGTGCTACAACATGGTGACTTTATTAAGTTGACCTTTCAACTCATCATAGATTGTGTCTTCACTAGAGACCTCAATAGGAGCATCAATATTATCTTCCTCAATGGGAGACCATACGATTAGAGTTTTCTTCTCCAATTGGAAACATTTAGACTTATTGTGTCCCTGTTTCTTATAATATCGGAAAGACTTAATAGAAGAAGAAGAAGATGGCAAAAAATATAATGACCTTGTAGTAGCAGGAGGGGTAGGCTTTGAAGGTATAGATTTAAAAGAATGTTGTTGAAGTATGTGTTGATCTAAAAACTTTTCTTCGGCCAATTGTACTTGATTGTATGCAACATCAATGGTGGTGATCTCCATGTACTTCATCTCATGATATAAATAAACCACTTTTTAATTTAAGAACAAGCTTTTCAACTAGATAAAAAATGCTGAGAAGGATTCACAATCGATTGAATTGGTGCATGTACTATTGCACATGCATGTTGAAAACTTGACCCGGGAGAAGCCACTTGATGTTCAAATCATCTTTTTAGTTATATGGTTAGAATGCAAGACTAAGGGCTTCCATAAGCCCCATCCAAGTGGCAACTGTATTATGATGGTGCATGGTCTGCAACCAAAACTTTGGTAAGTTTTGTGAGCTTCAATTTGGAAAATGGAACCTTCCCGTCATCAGGAATCATGTTATAGTCAAACCAAATTCCCATGTCGAGAATCCAACTGTCAAGCACTTCTGGATCGCATGATCCATCATAGATAGACACACTGCATTTTGTGTGCCAAAAGATGGCTTTCCGACAGAGATATTGTTAACCTTTGTAGCTAACAAAACAACGAAATTCGCCAATTTTTCCACCCTTTCGGCGAGTGTCATTGTTTCCATGACTCATGTAACATCATCTTGAATGTAGAGGAAAAATACCACTTATACATTCTTTAACAACTTATTTTTTATTTTTAAATATTTAAAAAAAAAACCTTCCCTCTAAAGGTTACAACCCTTATAAACAATTATCTTATGCCCAAGAACTAATATGTGAGTTCTCAAAGACTATAAGATATTGATTCCAAAAAGGTAATAAAGAGTGACACGTTTTTAAAATCCTTTTTGACATTCGCGTGCATATAATTTAAGTAAAGAAAAAACAACTTCAAAAGTAATAAACATAAGAAATACCTCAAGGCTCATATACCTCTATATCTATATCCTTTAACATGACCATTTAAATTCCTACGGCTTACAAGCCTTAAAGGGATTGGCATACTTTGAACGTGGATTAAGTCGGGCTTTTATATATATATATATATATATATATATATATATATATATCACCACAACAAAGTGATTTTTTTCTTCTTTCTCTTTTGCACATGTTAATCGATGTGCGCCTTCTATGTAGATTGTGAAGACTCATGATTTCTCTCAAAAGCATAATCTTCCTATGTACATAAACTACACTACCCAACTCGTAGCCTCTTAGTAGTTTTCCAATCAATTTCCCCAATCACAATCAAAGAATTTGGAAATCGAGCTCTGATACCAATGATGTGGAAATAAACTACACATGAGCAGAGTTCAACACAAAAGTGCGAAATAAAAATCTTTGAGTGCATTTTATTAAGCTAAACACAAACTTGTATAACTTTACATAAATAAAACTACCTCAACAAATTAGGAGGTAAATGTTCAACTAGATCCTAAGAACTAATAACTACGCACAATAATAGAGATATGAAACCAAAAGGATTTTTCACTCTTCAAATCAAAATAATACTCTCCTACCAAAATAATAAGGAGAAATACATATGCTAAGGCTAAGAACTAAAATACATATGCTAAGGACTAGAATCCCTATCACAATTTGTCATCAATCATCTCCATCAATGAAGCCATTGGCTCATCCATAGTCAACCCTTGTTCACAAATTATCTCTTGTGATAACTCTTCCATAGTCAGCCCTTATTACATATGTATGTAATAACTTTGGATTAGAACACAAGCCTATAGTGGCTCACAAACTCTATTTCAATATACTATTTCTTGGTTTTATGCCCTCTAGATGATTTGAACACATCAATCTTCTTAGCTGCTTACTATGTGGGAAGGGATTTGAAAATAACCTTCATAAATTTATCACCTGAGTTTATCCAATGCAATATGGCTTACAATTGGTCACCTTGAGCTTCGTGAACTTCATCAACCTTCAAAAAATGTTGGAGCTTGGCCACATGGATTGAAACTCCTCGCCAAACATGTTAAATTAAATCTTTTGGATAAGTTGATAACTTCCTTCGTTCATAATCTTGTGGCCCTTATGTGTGATGGATGCAATCTATGTACCATATCCATGCAAGAAAACAATTACACAGTGAATGACATAACCTCACTAGTCGAACCAATCATCCTCACCTCTTGACTGGGGAAGAAGATTACATTCTCGTTTAATAGGATTCAAACAACTAAGGTGATAAAGATGCAAGACATTTCAAAATCGATGGATCTTGTGGGCTCTCATGCTTTCCCCCCCCCTAGAGATTGAAAACATGATAGGTTGTTTCCATGGGGGAGTTATCTCTCCCAAGATATGCACAAATCTTTCTCCATTGTATTCAAAGAATGTATTCTTATCCAACAACATGAACCTATCCAATCTTTTCAAGACTATTCTATTGCTCATTTGTAAATTCAACCACATGGACCATATATTGATGACTCGTTATTTCTAAATTTGGTGGGGTTGTAAAGGCCTAACCTAGATTGGAGTCCATTCCAATCAACCTTCTCCCCTTGGGGCATTTTGATGGGTGACATGCCCTCTTTATCATATGGATTCCCAACCATGTTAAAATTGTAATACCCCAATGTTGACTCTTGGAATTTATTGGTTCAGATTATGTATAAAAATGTAAATGTGTGGTTATTATGATGGGTGTTGGGGCCATGCGATGTTGAATAAATGACCTCATAATGTAAATTTTGTATATGTTTGGATGGATTCCTAGTACTGATTTCAATACCAAGGCCCGACTAGAGAATGAGAGATACATATATGCTTTGAATATACTTTCTATTGACCATGTGGTACAATTACCATAGTGCACTATGTTCTATGTAAAATGGTAGTGTTCTAATATAACATATAATGGTACAAAATTCCTTTTGGGAGCACAAGGGGGATATGATTCCACAAGAGGGAATATAAAAGGGGGTCCATGGGAAATAAACATTTTATTTTCAGGTGTCAACTCAAGAACTCCCATCTTTTCCATCATCGTCTCATAAATGAAACTCAACAACACCTTTAACTTAGAGAGAAAATGTAAATGCATGAATTGGTTAATGAATATAGGTCCTCCTCATATGAATAAAGAGTATGGGGAGGTATCTTGTAAGGAATTGTTATTGCAAAATCTAGCAATTGTGCAAAGAGCTCACAAGACACTAAATCAATGTAACATATGGAAGTAATTTCCATTGTCACCTAGGAAAGTACTTCCCTCGTTTTAGTGACAGATAAGGATCTAACACAAGGGAGGCTTCCCCTGCAACCTCAAAGGATCCTATATCAAGCTAAGGGCAAGTCTATTGCCCCCTATATTGGTTGCTTGATATTAGATAAGCTAAGCCAAAGGTTGGGTTAAGGCGAGTTGGATGAAGAAATTTGATAGTGCGTGTGTGAGAGGTGTTTACTAAGTAAAATAGGAGATATACCACAATCAAGGGGTCACCTAAAGGCCACAAAACACTAACTATCAAAGAAAAAACTATGGTTGTAGGAAAACTAGAATAAGAGATGAAACACTTCAACATATAACAGTTTTACAACAACAATAAATAAATATCCCTAAATTAGTGAGAAGGAATGAGAGATATGTGTTAAACACTAAGTAAAAGACCAACAAACCAAAGACCAATTATTTTTGTAATAAAATTTGAAATAAGAGATGCTACACCTCAACAATAACAATTTTATAGCAGCAACAATAAATTAGCTCCAAATCAGAAATATGGCAATGGAAGAATATGTCAAATACTAAGTAAAAGACTTGTAAACCATTAGTCAATGATTGCATGAGAAAAGAGAAAGAAACTATGTTAGCTTAGATGCAATACAACAAGCCCTAATGGTTGAAAATGTATAAATTGTAGCATTGACTATATTAGAGATGATTCCAAGCAATAAATGCAAGTCATTGGACCATAAATGCAAGAGATGAGGATGCAAATGCAATATCCTAAGGCTAATACAAAGTCGTTGGGAGAGAGAGTTTATTTAGGGTTTTGTATCACTTGCAAGTAAGAGAGACTAGTGTCGTTTTCTCTCCTTGGGAAAATGGAGACTATGCAACAACACTTAATGGAGGCTAGGGGCATAAGAATATCTGAAAATCAAACACTAGGGTTATACCATAATAGGCCTAGGGATGAAATTCTAGGAAGGAAACCCTAAGATTTATACCATCGTAAACCATAGGTGTTGTCCTACTTCTTCTAGAGATTCTAGTAAGAGGATCAAGTGAACTAGGTTAAACCCTATAATTTATACAATCACAAACACTAGATTTTAACCAAGAGAAGAGACAAGGGTAGGAGGATAAAAAATCTTAATCCCTAACTTTGGCCCTAGATGCTTCAACCAATTTTAGATGAACAAGATAAGCGAAGGGATAAACAATTTTAATCCTTCCTTAGGGTTTCTTAACAAAATAATCAAGGATACAAGATAACATGCAACTATTAGCCATTTAATAGATCATTTTAGAAAAATGTACCAAGAAAAACACTTAAACTTGGAAAGAACACTTACTAAACCAAGTCATTATGCATGAGGAAACCCTAGTTTCATAGATCATCCACCAAAACAAAGAAAGTATCCACAAGATCATCCTCCAAAAGGTGCATACAGGTACTCCATAGTTTAAAATAAGAAAAGAGAGCAAGTAGAAGTGTTTTTCACAAGTGGTGAGTTGTGATTTTTCCATTAGGTAGTGCTAGCCTATTTATATGAGGAAAACCTAGCGCCATAACCCATCAAAGCCCCAAGAAATATAAATGATCCATGATACAAGTGAGATAGGTCAAGGACGACCCCTCAAATATCCTCTCATAATATTAATAATAATACATGTTAATACACCAAAATATCTCCTCCAAGATCGCACGGGTGGGTGCAAAGGAACTCCAAGGAAGGTGACATCAAACTCCAAGAGGGTACAAGGGCCTCCAAATGCCACGTCTCATCATCCAATAGTGTAAAGCAAGGTGAAGGTCACACCTCCTCATCATCAAAGTGGTCATGTTACATCATCAAAGACCCCAAATCATCATCAAAGTGGTGCCCTAATGGAAAGAAAGCTCCAATCATCATGAAAGTATCATAACGCATGGCATCATCATCTGTATGGTCAACTTCCAAGGTGAAAAAGTTAGCGTCCAAGGTGGAATGAATATGTATCACCTCTAGAAATGGTGTCCAATTATTTCCAAGTGAAATATCCTCCATCCAATTCCTAACAAGCTCTGGGGTGCACTTTACAAGATGTGGGATTCCTACCCGTTTGTCAACCAATATGACCATATGTGTAAAATGAGAGCTCATTTTTCCATCGTCCAAGTTCTAGGAGGTATGAGGGGATGTATCTGAACATGTTAAATCGTCACATGACCCAACACTTTGTATATAATGCACAATGTCTTGGGTGAAATCATAAGGACATACTCCAAAGGACCATGTCAAGCACCCAAGTCAGTCAAAAGCCACAGAATCAAGCAAGACCAATAATCACAAGGTACAAGAGTCCCTATAATCATACAAAGTAATCCATCACTTAATACAGAATCCACATGAACAATTCACATTATATATCCCCTTCAAACTTCACATTATCTCAAGACTTCATGCAATTTGTCAAGTTTAGGTATGGGAGGAAATCAAAAGATCCTATTAAGTGCATCAGTACCCAGGTAGAGGGATATTTCCAAATAAACCTATCTAAGTGTAAGTGTGGTGATGAAAACATATTGGGCTTACTTCCTGGTAATGGAGTCATTTACATGAAGGATATTGTGCTCTGCCCATTTCCATGAGTGCCTTTATAGAGGGAGCACTTGTTGTTTAAGATACCCTTTCCTCAACAATGTGTGTATTCCAAACCCCTTTCTTGCCTTTTGATATTCATGTTTTTACATTGCAAGTCCCATTTTCATGTTTCAGTCTTTTCTTTTCTTACTGGGATTAAGTCCTTTTAATTAATATGCATTCAGTGCATGAGCACTAGGGGTGATCGCCTCATAGTGAGGGGGTAAAGCTCAAGTTGGCCTTTGTATTTTAAAGTTGGCCATTCATTATCCCATATTTATTTCTTTGTTTTATAACATTCTTTCTTTTATTCATATTTTATAGCATATGCATCAACCTTGACATTCTATCCCTTCTTCTCATAGGAGAATGAACCACGGGTCCTTTTGGGATACATGTGAAACCATTACCGAATTCTAGTACACTGCAGACGGCCCCAAGATGGTAAGTGTTAAGTATGGGGGGGATGGCATGTTACCCTTATCAAATCCTCCCAGTAGTACCCCTATTCCCCAAAAGTGACACCACATGACTAGGACACTAATGATGGCCACCAAGGTGAAACAAAGAAAATAGCATAACTTCTGAGCTTATGATTCATTATTCAAATTCAACCCATGATCCTTGCTCACATGTCAAATGCATTAAATATGACACTTTATATGAAATAATTACTAGTGTACCTCACACTATGCTAGACCACCATCATCTAATGAACCGTGTTGATTAGGTGTGATAAGTTGAGTTGGATGACGAGGGAGGCATCTTAGGGGTTGTTGGGTCATTGCCTATGGAAAATGTTGATCATTATCATCATCATCGAGATCATTTTCTTCATTGTGATCCATGAGATAGGATATCCTCTAGTTACCCCTAGGTGAGAGGGGGTAACATCCGGTTCCAACATGGGGACTTGTGCTAACCATAGAGAAGTGCATGAGAACCTCAACATATTTGGTACTCCAAGACCTGGAACCTATATCACACTAAAATTCCTACTACATTCTAACATAAAATCATTAGCAACAAAGGGAAAGGGGATGTTTTCCACCCTTGTTTATGAAAATATAAAACCAATGCGGGATAGACAAATTTTGATTTTCATCAATATATGTTAAACTAACATGTATGTGCTAAGCTATCATGGATGCATAATAAATCAATAAATAACATTAAGAAAATAATTGCAATAAATAAATCACACAACATGACCTACTCTAACCTACCCTAATCTAAACCTAAGAAGTCAGGTTCCTTCCATATAACAAGGCCTGAGAAGGGATCCACTAATGGGTAGTGGCAATTTCCTTCCCTCCACCCTGAACAAGTAAAAGGAACCGTCTCTAAGTTTCTTCTCAATCTTGTAGGGGCCTTGCCATACACAATCGAATTCCTTGCGCATATTGAGTTTTCCCTCTCTCTTGTCCCACATAAGCATTAATCTTCCTTGTTGGGAATATTCCTTCCTCACCCTACGATTAATTACTTCTTTTTGAGCATTCTATCCTTGATGAGGTGGGAGGGTGGGTTTTAACCAAAGGAACATTATTTTGATCATCTTCGTTCAAGAGTGAAGTTCCTTCACTACCTCGGTTGAAAATGGTAAGAGATCCAGTTTCTTTGTTTTCATACTTCATAAGTTGCTCTATGTATCCTTTCCCTTTTGGTAATACTATGTCATCATCGTCCTCAAGTTTATATTCTTGCGCAAAAGGGAAAATGGTCAAATATTGAGAAGTATCACGATTGAAAAGGGAACTTATTTCAAAATTTTCACCACATACTTCTTCCTTGGGTGATATTGCATCATCGACATCATCAATATTATCTTCTTGATTCAGAGGAATCATAACTAAGTCTTGAGAAAACGCGGGATCAGGAGAGTCTATGGGCCTTCTATCACAATGGTCTTGTTCGTGATATTCTAAAAATGTGTCAAACTCATGATCACTCCAAGAATCCTTATCGTTATGATCTTCTACATGGTTCTTCATCCTTGGATGGTTATACAAAGTAGTGTATCCTCTATCTCCAATTAGGATGGTGGCATATGAGAGGTCCATCTGCAAACTACCACCTAAAGTTGTAGCCCACTTTCTAGATAAAAGCATCCCCCAAGAATCAAGCACATCAATGACTACAACATCCATTACAATAGCAACCTCAAGATAATTGGCAAGGTGAACTTCAAGGTATTTAATCAAACCACATACCCTAATATAATTGGATTCAATCCCACAGAACTTCTTGTAAGGCCTTGTAATTTTTAATCCTAACTCACTCATGACCTTTAAATTCATCACATTAGCAGAAGCCCCAAAATCAAGCATAAAATTATGAAGCCAGAGATCATTAACCACTAAAGAGATGAAAAAAGGTGCATGTTCCTCCTTAATTTGTTCAAAATGATTAGCTTTCAATAATATAGGAGAATCCTCAAACTCTTCTTGGATATTTAAGAACCCTTTTACCTTGTTCCTCATAGAAGGAATCTTCATTATCTCAATAAGGGGAACAAGTTTATTAACTTTTTCCAAAATATTATCCATATCGATATTCAAGTCTATATCATTACTCTTAGGCAAGGTTGGCTGAGGAGGAGGACTATTACTTGATGGCAAAAGAGGTCTTGCTCGAGGAAGTCTAGGATCTATGTGAGGCTTTTCATCTGCATTCTTCTTTTTAGTATAAATTTGTATTTCTCTTTTCATGTGCCTTCCCCTTTACTCTTCATCCATTTGATTCAAAATTTCCATTCTATGTTTCCTAGCATGCTCTTTTTTAGCTTGTTCAAGTTGTTCCATGGTCACGTTAAAATACTCTTGGGAAGACATGGTAGAGATGGGATCCAATGTATCAACAAAGTTCACAGGGTCCTCATTATTACCATCACCACCATGAAGTTTGGGACACACATGCTCCCAATGAGCATTTACATAAGGAAAACACCAAGGGATCTCTTTTTGGTTTATGACATTAGTAGGTGGTAAAGTATTAGGAACTCTTTGCTCATTTGGGGGTCTAGGTTTCCACCCTAGGTTTTGTCTTTGTATATGACCATGGTATTGAGGTTTTGGCTGAAAATTTTGTTGTTGCACCCTTTCTATGTTAGTAATATTATTCATCATGAAGCTTTGATTTTGAGAAAGGTTGGTTATGATTTCTTCAAATCTCTAGGTCATTAATGTCACAGCGTCTTGAGCAGGCTCGAAATTATGTAAAATCCTTGGCTTGGTCTCAACCTTGGCTTTAGGAGCATGGAAAGGTTCCACCTTAGAAGATATAATATTTTCTTCAATCTTCGTGGCTTTCTCTTGTTCTTCTCCAAGAGTGTTTGGGGACATGTCCTTAAACATAATTCCAAATTCCCCCCAAAGGCATTGGTATATAGTAGAAGGACAACATCATCCTTTGGACTAATATTATCAAGGATTTGTTGAAGTAAGTTCTCAAATATAGCATCAAATTATTTAATATTTTCATTATCTTTCTTATTT
Source organism: Picea engelmannii (assembly GCA_009831015.1). Lineage (NCBI taxonomy): Eukaryota > Viridiplantae > Streptophyta > Pinopsida > Pinales > Pinaceae > Picea > Picea engelmannii. The sequence goes on from ML795775.1 coordinate 358,240, forward strand.
ATTTCATTAAATTTCAATAATAACATTTTAGGATCCTTTTTAGTGCCCCATCTTTTGATAAATACCTTATGGAAATCATCCCTAGTTTTAATACTTTTATTAGGAAGGCTATTATACCATTTCCTAGTGTCATCTACAAAAGAAGCAACAAAAAGTCTCATAATTATATCTTCATCATCATTATTAAGAGGCTTATTTTGAAAATGTCCCCAAAAGTTGTCTAAATGTTCTTCAACAATAATGACATTATTACCAAAAAAATTGGGCAAACATTTTTCAAACTTCTGATTGATAACACGAGGGTATCTTGTGACTGCGTACATATATAAAGGATTGACTACATTGGAAACCCATGGTCATTGATCCATTGGCGATAAAGCAAGTCTTCCTCTGAACAAGGGCTTGACCATAGGAGAGTTATGAGGAGGTCTTCTTTTATAATCCTTGGATGGATTATAGAACCCTCTATTAGGATCTTGATTAGTGCTTTCAACACTTGCGTTCAATGGAGTCACTAGAAGATATCTCTAAATGAGGATCACCAAGGCGAGATAAAGGGATTATACCCTCAATGGAGTCTTCATGTAATCTAGGTAAGAAAGGCTCTCAAAACAAGATTACCAAGAAAATGTCATAGGAGGAATGACTAAATTCTCCCCAACAATGACGCCAAAATGTTATCACAAAATATAGCACTTGTGCAAAGCCCTCACGAGATTGTAAATCAGTGTAACATATGGAAATATTTCCACTATCACCTAGAAAAGTACTTCCCTTGTTTCAGTGATGGATAAGGATCCACCACAAGGGAGGATTCCCTTGAAACCTCAAGGGATCTTATAGCAAGCTAAGGGAAAGTCTATGGCCCCCTATATTGGCTGCTTGAATAGCTAAGTCAAAAGTCAATTTAAGGAGAGTTAGATTAAGAAAATTGATAGTGCGTGTGTGAGAGGTGTTTCCTAACTAAAATAGGATATCTACCACAATCAAGGGGTCACATGAAGGCCACAAAACACTAACTATCAAAGAAAAAACTATGGATGTATCAAAACTAGAATAAGAGATGAAATACTTTAACATATAACAATTTTACAACAAAACTAAGTAAATATCACTAAATTAGTGAGAAGCAATGAGAGATATGTGTTAAACACTAAGTAAAAGGCCAACAAACCATAGACCAATGATTGTTGTAATAAAACTTGAAATAAGAGATGGTACACCTTAGAAATAACATTTTTATAACATCAGCAATAAATTAGCTCCAAATAAGCAATATGATAATGGAAGAATATGCCAAATACTAAGTAAAATACTTGTAAACCATCAGTAAATGATTGCACAAGAAAAGAGCATGAAACTATGTTAGTTTATATGCAATACAACAAGCCCTAATGGAAGAAGATGCATAAATTGTAGCAATGACTATATTAGAGGTTATTCCAAGCAATAAATGCAAGTCGTTGGACCATAAATACAAGATATGAGGATGCAAATGAAATATTCCAGGGCTAATGAAAAATCATTGGGAGAGAGAGAGTTGATTTAGGGTTTTGTATCACTTGCAAGTAAGAGAGACTAGTGTCGTTTTCTCTCCATGGGAAAATGGAGTCTATGCAACAACACTTAGTGTAGTATAGGAGCATAATAAGATGTGAAAATCAAAACCTATGGCTATACCATCATAGGCCTAGGGATGGAATTCTAGGGAAAAAACCCCAAGATTTATACATGTTGATGAATGCAGCTATGTGAGACATTCTCCAACTTACAAACCTGTGAAGTGTGGATCATTGCAGCTATGTAAGTCTTTCTCTCAGCTTACAAACCTGAGAGAAAGACCCTAAGAAGGGTACGTGGTTCCTGCCTGAGACAGAGCTAGGAACCTAGAGATGACCTCCTCCATTTAGAGACTTGAGAAGAACTCCAAATTATTATCCAGTGGGAAATGAAATATGTTGAGTTGGACATGCCTGTGGCTGAGAAAAAGGTGAACGTGTGAAATCCCAAAGTGATGGGTGCATCATCATGTGAACATAAATGAAGATGATGTTTAGCCTCCTCTGAGCAACAGATTTGACGAGAAGACTCCAGATGATTCTCCTATGTGAGGCATTGGGAAAGAAGATCTGTAGAGTGGATGTGCCTGTGGATGAGCACAGGTTGTAACACACCCATGAAGGGGCATAAAAACTTTTTCTTTTCTTAAAGGACAAATTCTCCATTCATGGTTTCAAATTTGGAAGGTCAGGGAACCAGTCCAACCTCTCGGTCAAGAATATTCTATTTTGAATCCAAATGACTCTCTGAGACCTTGATGGTCTCACTCTGTAATTAAACACATACCCTTTCGAATTTCGGGTATAGGTCTAATGGTACCTGCAACCTTCCCTTCGCGCTTGGGGAATCTCTAAGTTTGGGCGCTAGCCCCTTTTTCGATAAGCCCCTCCTTGAGGTGACCTTGGGCGATAACCTCATGCAAACACACAATTGCAAGAGCGACCAAAGGCGGTTTGAAACCAAACTACCTTCCGGCCCACAATTCTCCTCGAGCCTCCACGTGTCCTTTCTTCAAAATCGTTGTTTGGATTGCGGCCCGCCCTCAAATTTTTAAATTTCACGCATCTTTGATCCTCATAATGCTACAGGACCGTTGATCTCACGATCTTGATGGTGCCTCTGAACTGACGGCTCAGATCTATCCCTTTCAAAGCTACGGATCATATCTGACCTATTTCAAATCAACGGTTGTGATTTTTTTTGGAATTCTGGACTTCAAAATTCTCAAGTCTCAAACTTTCCTTTCTTCACTACATCAATCTTCTGGATTCGACGATTTGTGGACACCTTTCATGTTCAATCAGTGTCTCTACCTCTGCTTTGGGGGTTTGACCTTTCAACTATATCAACTGTCCTGCGCCTCTTTTCTCGATCAATGGTCGAGATTTCCTTCAAGTCTCCGGACTTCTGAGATCTAAAATATCAAACTTCACTTCCCCTCGAAGTAAGAAGATTCCTGTCACATGTCCACTTGAATCAGATGTTTGAGGTTTGCTTCGGCTATTCGACTCTCCATACTTTGGGAGTCTCAAATCTCAACTGGAAACTCTCGAAAATATTTCTCTGGAGTCCACGATCTGTCGCCACGCGTCCCTCTGGATCTGGCGGTCCAGATTCACTTCGGGTCTTCAGGGTTTAGGAATCTCAATTCTCAACTGAAACTCCAATGCAATTTACCCGAAGCTTGTGATCTATCGCCACATGTCTCTCTGGATCTAACGACTCAAAGTCACTTCACACTTCACCTCTTGCGAAGTTTAGATTTCTCTCCCAGAATTCTTTCAATGTCTGAATCCTCGAACTCTCGGATCTACTACCACCTGTCAACCTTGACGATGGACGGTTTTTACTGGCTTCGTAACTTTGGGACTTCGCAAGTCCACTCTTCTGTGCACTTTCAAAGGGTTTAGGCCTCGTGCACTTTCCTTGGGATCCAACGGTTGTTGGTCCTTGCGCTCAGATATAACGGTTGAGATCCGATATCCTCCTACACGTACTCCTAAGTGTCTAGACATGGATTTTGACAGTTCATATCTCCTCCACAGTGCTCAATCCAATGACCATTGTTTCTACTCCTCCTGAGGTTACCCCTTCTTCCCTGACTTGGAAGATTCCAAACGTTTCAAAGGCCTCGACCTTTGATCCTTATGCGAGTCCTTGATTTTGGGTCTCGTCTGCGTTTCTGAAAATGCTATCTCTCCTGAGCTTCTGGACTTCGAATTAGTCCGACCCTTGTACACTCCTTGTACCATCCCCTCTGAGCTTCCCAAACTTGCTCAGTCTCCCAATGAATTATACTCTTCTACGTCTTCCAAAGGACTGTCTTTCAACACTCTGTCCAAGTGTTGGCCTGGTGTACTCCTTGCACAGGTCTTCCTTCAGAGTGTTCGACAACTCAGTGAGTGTCTAAATCGATTTGATGACATGGATTCCCTTTTCTCCCGTTAAAAGGTTCACATCCATCCCCTCTATCGGATTCTTAAGTCATCTACAGTTCTTGTTACTTAGGTAGTTTGGGTAACTTGACTATTGTGAAATTTGACCTCTCGGAGGTTCGAACTCTTGAGATTCTGAAACCTTCAAAATCTAAATCCACTTTAACTCACAATGCACGAACTCAAATCTCATGGATCAGATGACCAAGGGGAGTCCCATAGGATCCATAGATCTACATTCTAGTTCAACTTTGTGACTTCGGATTTCAGAGGTTTAGTCACACCAACGTGCGATTTTCCCGTCACACAAACTCTGAACTCACAAATTCGACTGTCAAGGTGGGTCCCGATAGATCCTTGGATATACAACCCAGATAACATCGCAACTTCGGGTTTTGGACTTCAAGGGATCTGTCCCCTTCACGATGATTACCAACATTCGTCGAACTTGCGAAGGCTGAAGGAGTCAAGGCATTAACGCCTGTGCTCCTTCTTCAAATTTAACGGTTGTGACAGACCTCGGATCCTCCCGAATGGATCTCATTCATTCATCTTCCAAACAAAAGGATATTCCCTTTTGATACTTGAATTCTTTCTATCCTTCCCGAGCTTCATCATTTATGAAGGATTTAAGAGCATTGCACTCTTTCTCCTGGACTTAACACTTAGAAGGGTCTTCTGCACAACTCTTGTGCTCCTTCATCAAGTCTACAACTTAAGTGGTTCTCGGTCTCTTCTTTCCTTGTAGAGAGCATGTGCATATCTTCACTACCTCTCCTAAGCTTAACAAACTCCATCCTCCAAGGGACTCAGAACGACTAGGAGGGTCTACATGCGTACATGAAACTGTACCTAAGGTTGACGAACTCACAGTTCGTGGCTCTAGCTTATGCCACCACAGGGCGCAAGCATTTACGAATACAAAACATGTCCAATCCACACTTGCTTAAATACACAATTTAAACAAGAATAAAGAGATACAATATAACCATTAAGAAAACATACACATCCCTGGGTCATTCACAATATATCCCATTTCATTACATAATTACAACTTAATTTCATGGGGCATGAGAATACTTATCTATTACAAGTTGCATCCAACCAAGTGTTTGTGGGTGTGCGCCTTTCCACCTAGCCATAGGCTTAGAATCATTCATTCTTAGCACTCTGGCCACCCCCGTTCCAAGCCATGATATCACTAGGTAATTTACGTAGTCTCTAAGAGAAACTCTCTCTATCACAACAACCTTGCAAGGTTTATTAGATGCTTCCTCAGCATCAAGCTCGCATTCAGGTCCTTCATGACGTGTTCTTGAAACTTCCTTTGGGTTTGCACATCTCCCTTACGAGATTGTTCTCTCACGCCCCTGTCTCCTCTCTTGTTGTGTCTCAGTATGTATCTTACCTTCCCTCCTCTCGAACATTTCTGACCTATCCTATTCCTTCTGTCAGAAGGAAGATCGGGTCTACAGGTATATGTGGTACTTCAAGCTGACATCCTGCAGTTAGACCATGCTTCCATTCATGGGTGTGGTTGATAATTCAACCACTCGTCCTTTCTTCATTAACTGATTTATTTCCTCTAGAGATGTCATGGCTCATACTTCAAGGCTTCACCCCCCAACAATCATTTATGGGAAGTTTAACAATAATACATTTACATTGTCCACGTGCCTTAGCATGGTAATCCTATTTTATGATTAATTACAAGCTAGGTGAAACAAGGGTGTTACAATTCCCTCGCCCTTAAAGGAACACCGTCCTTAGTGTTCTTTCTCAAAAACACCTGTCATGCCTTTCTCATTCAACTATTTAAGAAATCTTGAGCCTTCTTCCTCGGTTAGGTCCTTTTTCAGACCTTAAATCTTGGTCACCTTCTTTCAATAATTCTTGGACAACAAGCACATTAATCATAGTCTTATGTGAAAAAATTGCATAAAATTTCTAGGAAAATTTCATAATCTTAGCACAATAATTATCTGCGCAGTTTGTATATTTGTATCCACTTGGTTGTTTTGCTAGCCAGACTCATTGTTTTTCCTTGACATACCCATTGGGTGCATGATCCCCATCAATAGTTTACAAGAACTATCAAGGTTTCATCTTCCTTGCGGTCACTCACCCTCCAGGCCCAGGCTCAGGCGTCCCCTTCTATGATATACAATCCCTCGGGCGATCCATCTTGCCTTGCTAAGGTTTTCTCACATAGGAAGAACTATCCATCATGTGCATGATCCCAATCAATAGTTTACAAGAACTATTAAGGTATCCTCTTCCTTGTGGTCACTCACCCTTCAGGCCCAGGCTCAATCATCCCCTTCTCTACTATACAGTCCCTCAGGTGATCCATCTTTCCTTGCTAAGGTTTTCTCGCACAGAAAGAATTCCAGAGACTTTATCGAGTCTTACAGTTGAGGCGTCCCTCAGAATTCGTCTGTCGAGGTGTCCCTCCAGCTTGTGTTACCTCAACACAACATATTCTAGGTGATCATGGATTACCACAGGGTTCTCATGGCTCAACATTAGCTATTTTTCATGCTTTTACATCTTGACAGCCTTCCAGCTCAGCTAGAGTTAGGTACGAAGGTTACTCTCCTTCTCTCGGTACCGTAATAGATAGGGACGAAGGTTACTCTCCTTCTCCCGGTACCGTAATAGATAGGGATGAAGGTTACTCTCCTTCTCCCGATACCATAATAGATAGGGACAAAGGTTACTCTCCTTCTCTCGGTACTGTAATAGATAGGGACGAAGGTTACTCTCATTCTCTCGACTCAATCATAGATAAGGACGAAGGTTACTCTCCTTCTCCCGAGTCAGTCTCTATTTCACGCGATCGGATTACACTCTTTCTCACAGTTCTCCCTCGAACCCGAGAGCTCAGTTTCTCGTATTTGCACTCTTTGCAGATATTTTCCTTTCACTTGTATCATAGGTATACATAAATTCATGAGACATCATCATAAATTTTAAATTCAGAATTTCCTTGTAAATTTTTCACCTACAGATTTCTAATTCCACATTTTATTTCCATATTTGTTCCACATAGGAACCAAATTCATAATTATGGGACTTTCCTTCCCATAGAGGTTTGGCTCAGCAAGAAATTGGTCTTCCTTATGGACTTACAATGCTGCCATATCCAAGACCCCTTTGTTTCCTGCACTTTCAACATTCCTTGTAGTTTGGCTCAGTAGGTGATTGGTCTTCCTTATGGGCTTACAATACCTCCATATCCAAGACCCATTTCCTCCTTGCAATTTATTCTTTACACAACCAAACAAACTGTTAGTCTCTCATGAATCCATGTATATATATCTATATTCAAAACCATACATACTAACAGTTCATCACATCTGTATAAACATAAAAATGGAATCCCATTCCTTTCCTATGCCTCATTTCAACATACCAAACCTTTCAAAACGTAATTCAACATTTCAAAGGATTTTAACAAATGTGCCAATTATTCATGGCCACATTCATACCTAATGCACTCTTGCATTGTTTTCAAGCTCGTCACACTTTATGACCGGTTCTTGGCCATGGTGTGTTGGAATTTAACCAACCTTTTCCTCATATGGCTTATTCATTCTCTTTCATTTTTACAACAGGACCATACTGTCTGCTATAGGCCGATCATGATCCCAAATCAGTACACATGAACGCAAAAGTTTCACATGAATACCTTTAAGCATTCCTTGATTGGTCAATGCATTCATGACATATCAGTTCATGAATTCTTCCAAGGGTTACAAACAGTGTTTACTACCAGAGGTTCATACCTCCATCATCCAGGTTCTCCTTCCTAAATCATACCTTACTTGGGTATCCAAGGCATACAACTACCTTTCAAAAGTTCATGCATAACACTAAGACAATAAAATATTTCAGAAGGGGTTCTTACCAAATCCCTTCATACCTTGTGCCACATAGGCACAAATATCTTTATACCGGTTCTTGGCTGCTAGCACCCTCTTTCTGATTTTTACCTCATCAATAGTGCTTTATGGGGAATTTTACAGCCCTGTCAACAATCTTTCAACTGCAGCCTTCTCCTGGTCATCATCTGCTTGAGGTTTCCCATCATTGGCAACTGTCTTCCTCAATAACACCAATTCCTTTATATACATAGCATGCATCATCATAGTAATAATTACATTAGTTGTAATATTAAACCAAATGCATGTATCATAACATTTGAATTCATAAAACATCTTCAAAATGTCCTAGCATATCTTTATGCACTTCATCACATTATCCTCAAATGTTTCCACAAGTGAAACAAAAACAGATTTCGATTGTGTCTTCAGCAATACAATCCTTATCACTATGGTGTCAAAACCTTTTTACTTTCATTAGCGTACCATCTTTCTCATCCAAGAGAAAACATAATACTCAGCAAGGAAAGAATTGAGGACTCTCCCCTTCTTCCAACTCTTTCTACATCGCCTGAGACTTTTCAGCCCAGTCAATTTATCTCGAAGGCCTCACCGCCTTTTCTTAATCATGGCTTCAACCAACCCTATTCAGTTAAACATAATCATTTATTCATTTAATCATACTCAATGGTTTACTTTCCTTTTGCCAACTATATCAGTTTCCACAACTGCTCTTTTAATCCTACGACTCTGTTAAACAATTTAAGGTTCTTAGGGTGAGGAAAGTGTTCCTCCTTTTTTCCCCTTTTACTTATGCAATATACTTCTTATTGTGATCTTTCTTCTCTTTTCCTGAGCAGCCCCGGGTTAGGCTCATCCTAAATCTTAGGATACATCAACATGCTTTAACAAAATAATCTTTTTCCCATAATGAATCATGAACTTGTGCATCCTGCATGTTACCATTCGATTATCAGAATGGTCAAGATTCATTATTAATCTTCTATTCATTACATGATTTTTTTCAAAATGTAATCTAGGATTCTGGTATACACACACATATATATATATATGTGTGTGTGTGTGTGTGTGTGTATAATCTTGTGGCTCACTGCTTAATTCTCAGCAGTCATTAAGGTTGTGACCTTTTTTTCCTGACAAAGTCTTCACACAGTTCCTCCACAGAGAAATCCTTCAGCATGCAACTTCCTTATTGCATATCAATCTCTATTTGTGATGGCCTCAACCTTGGGTTAGCTTCAATAGTTTACCAAATATCCCATAAGGAATATAAACATGCATATTTGTCATGTACCTAAATTATGTATCCATACATATTCTGGTTTTGTTAACTTACATCCATGATGTACTTAAACATATTCATAATCCTAAACCTACCTGTAGCGGTCATAGGTATGTTTTGTAGCCCACCTACATCTCTACTTTTAAGATCAGTCAACTCAGGATTGTTCACAATCCTTCTCATGTAATTCTCAAAGGAATAATCATTTGCCTCTTAATATGACAACAAAGCATCTTTGCTCATTTACCCTTTTTATCTAATTATATTAGTATTTCCCGAGGAAAGGGAATACATTCCCCCTAAATATATTATTTGGAACAAAACTTTCATGACTCTTTGGAATGGAGTCAGCCATGCATCCATAGTATTCATTTATTCTGGACAAGAGCAATTCTTGCTTTATATTTCACTCATTAGGGACACCATATTGTATCTTATAACTATATTTTTACATCATACATGTGCATCACTTGCACATTTAATATCATTCATACCTAACTAGTATTAATATCAGGCTTCATATTAGGAAGCTCCACAATGCATTAAACCCATGCACTCAAGCATAATTAAACATAGATAAGTATTCATCATGCTAGCTTATTGCTTGCATTTTTTCCATGTCATTCACACACATGGACATATCAGGCTTCTATATCCTTTTCCCAAGGATCTTCCAATCATCCTTATGATAATGTATACACATTCGTGTATAATTAGGTGCATCTCTTGTGTTGGGTATGTGTTTTATTCTTTGCATGTGTGTGTGTGGGTGGGTCAGATATGACAACTGTGTCTGACAATCCCTCGTACTAGTGCTTTGTTTATGTCATGTGCGCCAGACGCTTTCCTAGGGGACTCCTAGGGGGGGGGGCAGGTATGCCCCCCCTGGTTACGTGAAACATTCAGCAATGGGTGGTAGCCTGGGGCAGCGCCTTGAAATTTTTTTTTTGGGCGGTTTTTGCTATTTTTAGCGGTTTTGCAAATTAATCCTAGATTAAGGGATTAGGGTCTTGGTATCTACAGAATACCTAAAAACATTGTATATATATTGTATAGTGAATGGTGAAATTCGATATAATGAATATAAGAAAGGTTTTCTTGATTGAGGGTTTCTGGTATAAATCTCTGTGTACTATGTGAATGAGCCATTGATTAAATTTTGTTTTGCTTAAGAATCTATATGCATTGCTTTACTTCACATGTTTAAAACTTACATGTGGTATCATAGCTCATTTTTGGCTTCAGAGGGACGCCTTTGTTGTTGAGGGTTTGTCTTGGTCTTGATAGATCAAGTTTATCTTGGGTCTATGATAAACCTGGGTTTAGTGGGAGATTTTGTAGTGGTGATTTGAGTGCAGAAAGAGGAATGGAAATCTCTTCTAGAATCGAGATAGAGAAGTTCAATGGTAAAAACTTTGAGTTATGGAAGCTGAAGATGGAGGACTTTCTTGTAGACAAAGAACAATGGATCACTGTGGATCCTGGTACACAGCCTACTAGTACACCGTCTACTAGCACATAGGCTACTGGTACACAACCTACTAGTACACAAACTACTAGTAAACCAACTACTGGTATGTCGAAGGAAGATTGGGAGAAGTTGTACAGAAGAGCAAGGAGTACTATTCGACTTTGCCTGGCAGATTCAGTTTTGTTGAATGTCTCAGGAGAATCTACAGCCAAGGAACTATGGGATAAGTTGGGGAATTTGTATCAATCAAAGTCCCTGGTAAACAAGTTGTTTCTTCGAAAGAAGTTGTATCATCTTAGGATGGAAGATGGAG
>ML795775.1:371366-410218 GCA_009831015.1 Picea engelmannii
AGAAGAAGAAGAAGAACCTCATACCCCAGTATTGAGGAGATCAGTGAGAGATAGAAGGCAACCAGAAAGGTATAGTCCACCTGATTTTCATTCCAATTTTTCTTTATCTATTACTGATGATGATCCCAAAACTGTCAAGGAAGTAGTGAATTCAGAGGATAGTAAACCCTGGAAGAAGGCCATGGTTGAAGAAATGGATGCCTTGGATAAGAATGAGGCATGGGATATAGTTGAGTTGCTAGCTGGAAGAAAATCGGTTGGTAGCAAATGGTTGTTCAAGAAGAAGTTTAATGCACAAGGTAAAGTGGAGAAATACAAAGCTCGGTTAGTAACAAAAGGTTATTCCCAGGTAGAGGGAATTGACTTTGGTGAGATTTTTTCTCCTGTTGCTAAGTTAACTTCTATTAGATTTATTTTATCTATTGTTGTTGCTTTTGATCTTAAAGTGGAACAGATGGATGTGAAGACAACATTCCTACATGGGGATCTGGAAGAAGAAATCTACATGAAGCAGCCAAAAGGCTTTGTAGTGAAGGGAAAGAAAGAGCTGGTCTGTAAGATAAAAAAATCACTATATGGTCTGAAGCAATCACCTAGGATGTGGTACCAAAAGTTTGACACATACATACTTGGATTGGGATTTGTAAGAAGCAGGGATGATCACTGTTCATATTCCAAGCAGGTTGGTAATCACTTCATTTATGTAGTGTTGTATGTTGATGACATGTTGTTGGTAGGAAATAACATGGATGTTATCAAGGAGGTAAAATCGCAGCTATCCTCCAAATTTGACATGAAGGATCTTGGTGTTGCTAACTTCATTCTGGGAATGGAGATTAAAAGAGATCGTGCAAATAGGAAACTCTGGTTGAATCAGAGAAAATATGTTGAGACGATATTGCAGATGTTTAATATGCATGGAAGTAAACTGGTCAAGGTTCCTATTCCTATAGGTGTAAAGTTATCTGTGGATCAGTGTCCCAAGACACAAGAAGAAGAGGACATGTCCCATGTTCCATATGCCAATGTAGTTGGCAGTTTAATGTATGTAATGGTCTGTACTAGACCGGACATTGCACATGCAGTGGGAGTTTTGAGCAGGTATATTTCAAAACCAGGGAAGGAGCATTGGACAATAGTAAAGAGGGTCTTCAGGTATTTGCGTGGCACTACCAATTATGTATTGTTCTACCAAGGAAGACCAGGATTGGAAAGAGGGGTGGACATACATGGCTTTGTTGATGTAGATTGGGCTGGAGATTTGGATCGTAGAAGATATACAAGTGGGTATGTGTTTAACCTATTTGGAGGAGTAATCAGTTGGATGAGAAAAAGACAGGCTGTAGTGGCACTCTCAACTACAGAAGCTGAATACATGGTTGCCACTCATGCAAGCAAGGAAGCAGTATGGTTACAAAGATTGTGTTCAGGTATTAAGTTGGTACAACAAGTAGTGAGATTAGATTGTGACATTCAGAGTGCAATCTTCCTGGAAAAGAACCCAGCTTATCATTCGAAGACAAAGCATATTGATGTTCAGTATCACTTTGTGAGAGACATGGTTGAGGAAAAGAAGGTGTTGCTGGAAAAGGTTGACACTTTGAAGAATGTTGCAGATTCATTGACAAAGTCTGTGAGAATACAAAAGTTCTCCTGGTGTAGAGTAACAATGGCCATTGTTGCCATGGATTGTTGACTATATAATCCCCTGGACCCCTGGATGCAAAGAAAACAACAAGTGGGATAATGTTGGGTATGTGTTATATTCTTTGCATGTGTGTGTGTGGGTGTGTCAGATATGACAACTGCGTTTGACAATCCCTTGTACTAGTGTTTTTTTTGTGCCATGTGAGTTGGGCGCTTTCTTAGGGGGGTCCCAAGGCAGGCAGGTATGCCCCCTTCTAGTTATGTGCAGTGTTCGGGGTAGTGCCCTGGAAAAAAAAATTGGGCGGTTTTTGCTACTTTTAGTGGATTTTTCTATTTTTAGTGGTTTTGTAAATTAATCCTGGATTAAGGGATTAGGGTTTTGGTATCTACGAAATACCTAAAAACATTGTATATATATTGTATAGTGAATGGTGAAATTCAATATAATGAATATAAGAAAGGTTTTCCCAGTTGAGGGTTTCCGGTATAAATCTTTGTGTACTATGTGAATGAGCCATTGATTAAATTCTATTTTGCTTAAGAATCTATATGCATTGCTTTACTTCACAGGTTTAAAACTTACATCTTGCACATTTTTACCTCATGCATTCGCTTGATATTTTAATTTCATCATTAGTGTCCTTTAGTTTGATATTTCAGTCACTTACAGGACTAATCCCATAGTCATATCTCGTATTGATGTTTCCTTCTCTTATGACAATAACCAACCAGGGTCACTTTCCTCTTTATGCGACAAAATCTAGCAGGAAAACCTTCTTGCCTCAGTGTCCATAGGGTTTTGCCCATCTCACTTTTCTCTCGTCATGAGGAGTTATATACTCCGATTTTAATTTAAATTAGTAACTATAACTGCCAAGGATCCTACCTGATCCTGTCAGATTCCTTTAAGCCCACAAAGGTATTAACCATTATATTATCCACCATCATCAGTGCCCGAAGTTCCAACTTCCCATGCTTAGAAGTAGTGTTACGAACACCAAGTCATCCGTCCTTCGGGCTTTAGTTGTCCTTGACAGAACCCTTCCACCTTTAGTTATCCACATTCAAGTATTATTATAAATGTTAATTAGCATATCCCTACTCCGACAAGACTAGTTATCACTTTGACAAAGGGCTAAAGAAATTCTTCTGCTAAAATTCAACAAGAATTCCCAAAATCACAGATTCAATCTGCAGTCCTTCTCCTCAAGGAGAAAATGTAGATAACAATACCTCCTTAGGTGACTCGTACATGAGCCCAAGAAGGCCAAGTGTTGTAAGCATGCTCTGATACCAATTTGTAACACACCCACGACGGGGCATAATTTTTTTTTCTTTTCTTAAAGGACAAATTATCCATTCATGGTTTCTAATTTGGAAGGTCGGGGAACTAGTCCGACCTCCCGGTCAAGGATCTTCGATTCTGAAGCCAAACGAATCTCTAAGACCCTGATGGTCTTGATCTATAATTAAAGGTAGACCCTTTCGACTTCTGGGTGCAGGTCTAATGGTACCCGCGACCTTCCCTTCACGCTTAGGGAATATCTGAGTTTGGCCGCTAGCCCCTTTTCTGATAAGCCCCCCCTTGAGGTGAACTTGGTAAATAACCTCACGCAAACACACAATTATGGGCATGGCCAAAGGCAGTTTGAAACCAAACTACCTTTCGACCCACAATTCTCCTCGAGCCTCCACGTGTCCTTTATTCAAAACTGTGGTTTGGATTGCGGCTCACCCTCAACTTTTTAAAGTTCATGCATTTCCGATCCCCTCAATGCTATGGGACTGTCGATCTCATGATCTTGATGGTGCCTCTGAACTGACAGCTTAGATCTATCCCTTTCAAAGCTATGGATCAGATCTGACCTCTTTCAAATCAACGACTGTGATTTGTTTCGGAATTCTAGACTTCAGAATTCTCAAGTCTCAAAATTTATTTTCTTTCGTACATTAATCTTCTAGAGTCGACGATTTGCGGACACCTGTTCTATTCAATCATCAGCTCTACCTCTGCTTCAAGGGTTTGACCTTTCAATTAGATCAATGGTCCTACGTCCCTTTTCTCGATCAACGATCGAGATTTGCTTTGGGTCTCCAGAATTCTGAGATCTCAAATATAAAACTTCACTTCCCCTCGAAGTAAGCGGATTTCTGCTGTGTGTCCACTTGAATCGAACGGTTGAGGTTTTCTTTGGCTCTCCAGATCTCCGGACTTCGAGAGTCTCAAATCTCAATTGAAAACTCTCGAACATATTTTTCTGGAGTCCACGATCCGTCGCCACGCGTCCCTCTGGATCTGGCAGTTCAGACTCACTTCGAGTCTTCGGGGTTCGGGAATCTCAATTCTCAACTAAAACTCCAATGCAATTTACCTGAAGCTTGTGATCCATCACCACATGTCTCTCTGGATCTAACGGCTCAAAGTCACTTCATAATTTGCCTCTTGCGAAGTTTAGATTTCTCTCCCGCAATTCTTCTGATGTCTGGATCCTCGAACTCTCGGATCTGCTGCCACCTATCAACCTTGAAGATGGACGGTTATAACTGGCTTCGGGACTTCGCAAGTCCACTCTTCTGTGCACTCTCAAAGGGTTTAGGCCTCGTGCACTTTCCTTGGGATCCAATGGTCGTTGGTCCTCGCGCTCATATCTAACGGATGAGATCCGATCTCCTCCTATGCGTACTCCTAAGTGTCTAGACGTGGTTCCAACGGTCCAGATATCCTCCACAGTGCTCGATCCAACGACCACTATTGCCACTCCTCCTGAGATTACGCCTTCTTCCCTAACTTGAAAGATTCCAAATGTTTCAAAGGCCTCGACCTTTGATCCTTCTGCGAGTCCTTGATTTTGGGTCTCGTCTGCATTTCTGAAAACGCTCTCTCCTGAGCTTCTGAACTTGAAATAAGTCTGACTCTTGTACACTCCTTGCACCATCCCCTCTGAGATTCCCAAACTTTCTCAGTCTCCCAAGGTTCTACGTCTTCAAAATGACTGTCTTTCAACACTCCATCCAAGTGTTGGCCTGGTGTACTCCCTGCATAGGTCTTCCTCCAAAGTGTTTGGAAACTCAGTCAGTGTCTGAATCGATATGATGATAGGGATTTCATTTTCTCTCGTTAAACATTTCGCATCCATCCCCTCTGTTAGATTCTTAATTCATCTACAGTTCTTGTTACTCACGTAGTTCGGGTAACTTGACTATCGTGAAATTTGACCTCCCGGAGCTTCAAGCTCCCAAGATTCCAAAACCTTCAAAAGCTAACTCCAATTTAAATCAAAATCCATGAAATCAAATCTCATGGATCGGACGACTGAGGGGAGTCCCATAGGATCCATGGATCTACAGTCTAGGTCGACTTCGCGACTTCGGCTTTCAGAGGTTTAGTCACACCAATGCGCGATTCTCCCATTGCACGAACTCCGAACTCTCAGATCCGACGGGCAAGTTGGGTCCTGATAGTTCCTTGGATCTACGACCCATATCACATCACAACTTCAGGTTTCAGACTTCAAAGGATCCGTCCCCTTCACGATGATTACCAACATTCGTCGAACTTGTGAAGGTTGAAGGAGTCGAGGTGTTAATGCCTTCTCTCCTTCTTCAAATATAACGGTTGTGACGGACCTCGGATCCTCCCGAGAAGATCTTGTTCATTCATCTTCCAAACGAAAGGATATTCCCTTTCGATACTTGAATTCTCGCTATCCTTCTTGAGCTTCGTCAGTTATGAAGGATTTAAGAGCGTTGTGATCTTTCTCCTGGACTTAACACTTAGAAGGGTCTCCTGCACAACTCTTGCACTCCTTCATCAAGTCTAGAACTTAAGTGGTTCTTGATCTCTACTTTCCTTGCAAAGAACCTGTGCATATCTGCACTACCTCTCCTGAGTTTAACAAACTCTGTCCTCCAAGGGACTCAGAACGACTAGGAGGGTCGACATGCGTATATGAAACTGGACCTAAGGTCGACGAACTCATAGTTCGTGGCTCTAGCTTAAACCACCACAGGGCACAAGCATTTACGAATACAAAACATGTCCAATCCACACTTTCTTAAATACACAATTTAAACAATAATAAAGAGATACATTATAACCATTAAGCAAACATACACATCCATGGGTCATTCAGAGTATATCCCATTTCATTACACAATTTCATCTTAATTTCACAGGGTATGATAATACTTATCTATTACAAGTTGCATCCAACCAACTGATTGTGGGTGTGTGCCTTTCCACCCAACCATAGGCTCAGAGGAATTCATTATTAACACTCTGGCCACCCCCGTGCCAAGCCATGATATCACTAGGGAATTTATGTCGTCTCTCAGAGAAAATATCTCTGTCACAGTGACCCTGCGAGGTTTATCAGATGCTTCCTCAACATCAATCTCATGTTCGGGTCCTTCAGGCCATGTTCTCGACACTTCCTTTGGGTTCTCACATCTCCCTTATGAGCTTGTGCTCTTGCCCCCCGGTCTTCTCTCTTGTTGTGTCTCGATATGTATCTTACCTTCCCTCCTCTGGAAGGTTTTTGACCTATCTTGTTCCTTTTGTCAGAAGGAATCTCAGGTCTGCAGGTATCTGTGGTACTTCGAGCTAAAATCCTACAGTTAGACCATGCTTCCATTCATGGGGGTGGTTGATAATTCAACCACTGGTCCTTTCTTCATTAACTAATTTCTTTCCTCTAGAGATATCATGGCTCATACTTCAAGTCTTCACACCCCAACAGTCAGTTATGGGCAGTTTAACAATAATACATTTACATTGTCCACATTCCTTAGAATGGTAATCCTATTTTATGATTAATTACAAGCTGGGGGAAACAGGGGTGTTACACAGGTGAACGTGTGAAGATCTGGTTCTTCTGTGTAATGCAGTGAACCAGAGATATGAAATCCCTATGGATGTGCTCCTAGTGGATGAGCACTAGTGGGTGTATCATATCCTTTTCTATATGTTGTTCAAGAGTCAGACCTTCATGTAAGCCTAATTGTTATGTAAAGGGTACAGGTCGGCCCCACCTTAATGTGATTAATAATAAATGTAAAAGATAATTAATATGGTTAATATTAATAATAATATTGATAATGATAATGATAATAATTATATTGTGACTTAGTGAGGTTGTCCATGTTGAGCCAATAGACACTTCAGTTGACAGGTTTAGGTTAGTATAAGTAAAATTAAAATCGCCATTATGGAGATACATCTTTCTTGTGAGTTTGGACATTTCAGCAAGTACATTTACTTAGGACCTCTCTTGGTGCTAGAGTTCTAGGGTTTGAAGCACCCTCTTGTGTTCTAGGTATTTATTGGTGGTGAAGGTATTTCTCTTTAAGAATATAACAAAGGATTTGGATGGGTTTTCTTCCCTTGTTGAGAAGGGTTTCCGAGGATACTTGTGTTCTTGTGCATAGTGTTTCTTCTTGTAATATTTTTGTTGCAACATTCTTGTTTACGGTTAAGACAAATGTAAATTTAAATGAACTACATGCTTAACCTATCTTATTGAAAAATCAACAATACCATCATAAACCCTAGGTGTTGTCCTACTTCTTCTAGATCTTCTAACAAGAGGATCAAGTGAACTGGGTTAAACCATAGAATTTATACAATCATAAACCCTAGACTTTAACCAAGAGAAGAGACAAGGTCAGGGGGATAAACAATTTTAATCCATAACTTTGGACCTAGATGCTTCAACCAAATTTATATGAAAAAAATAAGGGAAGGGGATAAATAATTTTAATCCTTCCTTAAGGTTTCTTAACAAAATAATCAAGGATAGAAGACAACATGCAACTATTAACCATCTAATAGAGAATTTCACCAAAATATACCAAGAAAAACACTTAAACTTTGAAAGAACACTTACTAAACTAAGTCATTATGCATTATGAAACCCTAGTTTCATAGATCATCCATCAAAACAAAGAAAGCATCCACAAGATCATCCTCCAAAAGGTGCACACAAGTACTTCATAGTAGAAAAGAAGAGAAGAGAGAAAATAAAAAGTTTTCTCACAAGTGGTGAGATATGATTTTTTGTTGAGGTAGTACTAGCCTCATTATATGAAGCAAACCTAGTGCCATATCCTCTCAAAGCCCCAAAATATACAAATAATCCATGGTACAAGTGAGATAGGTTAAGCTAGACCCCTCAAATAGCCTCTCATAATAATAATACATGCTAATGCACCAGAACATATCCTCCAAGATCACATGTGTGGGTGAAAATGATCTCTAAGGAAGGTGACATCAAGCTCCAAGAGGGTACAAGAGCCTCCAAAGGCCATGTCTCATCATCCAATGGTGTAAAACAAGGTGAAGGTCACACCTCTTCCTCAAAAGGTCATGTCACATCATCAAAGACCCCAACTCATCATCAAAGTGGTGCCCCAATGGAAAGCAAGCCCCAATCATCATATAAGCATCATAGTGCATGATGTCATCATCCATATTTTCAACATCCAAGGTGAAATGTGTTGGCACACAAAGTTTTGGGTTAATCTCACTCGTGTGCACAAACAAATTTGTCCTCACTCATTCCAAGTTTTGTGCACGCTCATCACACGTTTTGTATGAACACATTCCATTTTTGCGCACACATAAGCTAATGTGCGGAGAAGGACAAGAAGTGTGCATCAGACCAAGTTTTGACATTGTGTGCCAAGCCTGAAATCTACCAAGTGCACGCCGGACCGAGTTTTTTTAGTTACGCCATAAATCAAGAAGACGCATGTCGAAATCAAGAAAGGAATCATTGGGAAATCTTCTCGAATGATTACTACCAACAACACAAGGGAATGTGGAGCTGGTAGAATATGAGTTGGTGTTAGATTATGAAAAAGGTATAAATATCTTCCTTTTTCCCACATTTCATGATATCATCTTGATTGACTTTTCGATTATTTAGGAGCAAATAGAATAGAAAATGAATAATATACTCTTTAGCGTTATTGTTGAAGTTAGATTACATAGATCCTAAATATCCTTGGAATTGTCTAGTTTTATTACAGGAATGGTTAAATATTGTAAAACCCAAGATATCAAAGGAAATCTTGAAGATGCGCAAGCTATTGGAGGTTGAAGACTTTATGGCACAAGGAAGTTTTGAAGATGATCGAGTTGCTTATATTGTAATAGTAAAGCAATCCTGAGGATCTCTTGATCCTCAGGATAGCTTAATTTACCCAGATTATTGTAATATATAAGGGGTAAATAGATCTTGAAAAGGAGTAGAAGAATTGCACCCAAGAACTCAGAACTTAGAATTGTTATGCGTTAGCAGTTTTTGTAAAATGTTGTACCAGCTATGAAATCAATAGAATCTTCGAGCGGTTTTACCATTTCTATATACTGAATTTCAAATAACAATGCTTCTAAGGACCAAGGGCCCAGTCTAAAGGAGCTACTGTTCGACCTGTAATTGTATCAGTTCAATTTCTGTTTTGCAATTCAATTCTCTTTTACAGTAGTTAAATGAATGCATAAGTGTGTTGATGATTTCATGTCAATTGCAAGAGATAGATATTCCCTGAAGCATTAGATGATTGTTGTTCCAATTCCTATTACTGAGATTTGATGCGTGATAGTTCCTCATAAGTTCACGTTTGGTGTTCCTTTCACTTAGTTTACATTTGTTGTTCCTTTTACTTAGTTTACATTTGTTGTTCCTTTCCGTTAGAATATAGTTGTTGTTCCTTTCAATAGAAATACGATTGTTGTCTCTTTTCGACTAGATTACAGTCTCTGTTTCTTTCCATAGATAGAGTAATTCGCCTTTTTCTTTCTAGCAATTTGATTCATAATAATAGTCATTTCTGCAAGTCTTTATCTAGATTCAATTACTGCTCTTAAATGAATTCAATAGATTAATTAGTTCATTTCCATTGCACAGCTTTAGATTTCAATTCCTAGAATCTTTAATGAATGTTTGAGGAACTTGATTGTTGATAAACTCATATTTGCTTTCACTACACGATTTTAGCCTCTACGATCTATCTACATAGACTTTGTCGATATTCTTTGAGATAAAAGATGAATCCTCGGGTTGATAAATTAATGTTAAACTAAGGCTGTTTTTAGACACCTTTAGAGCCCAACATTTTGGCGCCATTTCCGGGGAAGAATGTCAAAGGTAGCATAGATTGTGCCTCTGGAGGACGAGGTATTGAAGATGGAAGGTAAGAACCTACGCAGGAAATAAGTAAGATGCTTATACCAACGCCTACCTCCAGCTGGCGCATTAAGAGGTTGCATAGGTGTTTTTTTTTCTTTCTTGATTTTTTTTTTTTTTTTGTGAAGTGTGTATGACTAAGAAGAAAGATATTGAAAAACCAAAACCCCCACCAAAAATTACCAAAGCCCAGGGCTTGGTGCTACCTAGAAGAATCACTTTCATAGACAACATCATCCGAAAAGAATAATCTCAAGCTTCGGTTGGACCTAGAAAAGGATCTACCCGAATCCCTCAGGTGGTAGTTTCACCAACTGCAGCCCACGCCGAGATTCATAGAAAAACTGAAGGGACTGAGCAAAGATTTTAGAGCACATATCTTCCACCCCTCAACCCTTTAGAAGAGGGAAGCTCTTGTAATCTAGAGGAAGGAGAAGGAGAACCAGTGGGATAGCTAAGATAGACCCACCACCCGATCCTGAATCTCATGTGAAAGAAGAAGGCATACCCAAAATCCCAGATAGAGGGAGTGCAATCAAATCCCCTAGAGGATCAAATAACCAATCAATTCAAATAAAATATCCAGATCAAGAAATCCCTGAAGATTTCTGGCATATTTTCAATCAAATGGCACAACCAAATCCATAACATCCCCAGACTTCCACTTTGGAATATCTGATAGTTGATCCAATCGCCAATGCCCCCATGAAGGCAATTCCCCTACAAAACCTACCAACCTTTCATGGATTAATCTCAGAAGACCTAGATGCATTCTTATTTGAATTTGATGTCCTATGTAGAGGATATGATTACACCTCAGAACCCCCAAAATTAAAATTATTCCCCTCCACTTTGAAAGGAGTAGCTCTACGTTGGTTCATGGGATTACGGGGAGGAACTATAAACTCATGGGATGGGATGAAACAGGCCTTCTTGACAAAATATTAGGATTATTGTAGAACCAAAGACTTAAAAGATGAAATCTTTCAAATGACTGCAAAAGAAAATGAATCATTAGAAGAATATGTCGAGAGATTTCAATATAATTTACAAAGATCACCCTATGGTACGTTACCAGGTGAAGTACTTAAGGAAACTTTGATTAAAGGTATGAAATATGAATGGGTAGAAACGTTGAATTTAATGGGAAAGGGTGACATTTATCAAGAAAATTATGATGAAATCGTCCTATTGTGCATCAGGTGCTCAAGAGGAAGTTCACGGACCAAATCAGGGATGCGTACCCCCAAAAATAGCAATATTACCAGCAGGAGTGTTACGTGAGCTGAAGTCGGTAATCCTTAGAAAAATTCAAAACAAATATTCTGAGCACTCTGACTACACAATTGGATGTGTTGCAGGCCAAACAGAAAAAAATAGAAGCAGAACAAACGTTAGCCATATTTTTCCACAGGTGCAGAAGAAAATATGGTCCAAGGGATTGCCCTTTGGATGTGGTCCGGGTTTGCGCTATCTACGCCAAGGATCACGACACGGAACAATGCCCATCACTTCAATGGTAGAATCAGCCTCCAAATACACTGTAGGACCCTTCCTCTTTCTTCTCTAGAAAGTATAATCAGTAGCAAGCTCCTGGTAGCACATGGAAGGGTCAGTCGTTTACTAATAAGAACTGGCAGCCCCAACAATAACCACTTGCAAATCCCACTTGGAAAAACCAGCCCGTTGCAAATCCTACTTGGCAGAATCATCCAACTACAATTTCCACTTGGCCTAACTCACAATATCCCACCTCATCCTGGAAAAAATCAAATAACAACATCTGCCCTTCACAGTGGCCCAACATGACTACCCAAAACCCAAATTGGAATCAGAATTGGCAGTGCCCTATGGGGATAAACAACCAACCCATGGGGATGGCCCCTCAAACTCAGCCTACGTTACAAGCACCACTCTAATTGCCCCAAAACCCACAATCCCAATTGTGCCCTCAACTACCAGCCCAACCTCACCCAAATCCAAATAAAAAACTGACTCAACTCGTCCAGATTATGGAGAATGGAGAAGGAGAGACCAGCTCGATAGGGTGCAATGAACTATGGTTGAGATTAGGACGAATAATCTCTCCTGAAGAGAATAACGTTTTTCAAGAGCAGGAGAGTGAAAAACAACTAGCAAAAACACCTTCGATTGTGGTAATAACAGAAGAAATCGAGCAGGGGGGGAAACACAATTGAATCACAAGATCCTGATAAGGATGCAACGCCCTCCCCTCCATTCCCTGAAAGATTGATGATATCAAAACCGACCGTATATCCCAACTTCGACATTGTAGGGGAACTCAAGAATTTATATATCAAGATTCCACTTCTACAAGCTCTTTAGGACATCCTAATCTACGCAAAAACGATCAAGGAGCTATGTGGGAGAAAGCCCGTCAGAAAAATTAAAAATCCATCATCAACAGTCCACGTGGTAGGAGCCTTGTCTGATCTAATTTTAGGTAGACAAGAACCGATTAAATATGCAGATCCGGGGAATCGCATAGTGACAATTCAAATCCAGGGTTGTTCTTTTCCCAATACACTAGTTGATTTAGGAGCATCCATCAACATCTTGACTATGGAAACCTACAATACCCTGGGTTTTAACTCCTTTGAACCCACCGCAATAATGCTGCAATTGGCAGATCGATCGGTAGTTCGACCAGTTGGCACATTACATGATATAGCCATCTCCGTCGACTCTTGGGAATATCCGACGGACTTCCTCATCATCAACCCAAGAAGTGGACTCAAAGGGAATCCATTGATACTAGGAAGGCCATGGCTTGCAACAACAGATGCGTACATAGGATGTCGAGCAGGTAATATGACAATCACTAGAGGGGGTATCACAAAGAACCTCATTTTATATCCTCTTGCTAAACCAAGTCCAACTTTCGTATATTCACAATTTCCACCACCGCGATACCTTATAGAGAGGGATTTACGAGCCCGTCTTACAAAGGAAGAAGCCCTCAGACTTAAAAACTAGCTAGAGGATGATGTAATCAGTGGGTTTATCAATAATCTAGCCACCATGAGCAACCCAACCTGCCATATGCTCCAAGTTGTTCTAGACTGTGAAGCACAGGGAGACCTGCTAGAAGATTTAATGGAACAACAAATTCCAACTACAGTTGTTCATAAAAACAAACCCGTCGAGATTGAACCAGGGAGGTCTCTAAACATCAATGCCAATTCAGATGAACAACAACAACAAAAGATAATTCAAGTCCTCTCCAAATACTAGTAAGCTCTTGCATGGGAATATTATGATATGAAAGGTATTGATCCACAACTCTGCACACACCACATTTATGTTGAAAAAGATGCCTGGCCTATCCGACAGCCACAGAGAAGATTGAATCCTCACCTCAGGGATATCGTTAAAGAAGAATTACAAAACCTGTTGGACGTAGATTTTATATGTCCCATCTCAGATAGTAGGTGGGTTTCCCCATTAGTGATCGTCCCAAGGAAAAATGGAAAATGGTGCATCTGTGTTGACTACAGGGAACTTAACAAAACCACTCAAAAAGACCACTTCCCTTTGCCTTTCATTGACCAGGTCCTAGATACTTTGGCAGGAAAGAAATTCTTTTCTTTCCTAGACGGTTTTAGTGGGTACAATCAGATTCAGATTGCCCTAGAAGATCAAGATAAAACTACATTCACATGCCCCTAGGGCACTTTTGCATACAGAGTATTACCCTTTGGACTTTGTAATGCTCTAGCCACTTTTCAAAGGGCCATTCTGAGCATATTCAACGATCTGATCAGCGAAGGAATTGAATTCTATATGGATGATTTCACTCCTTATGGCGATGACTTCGATCAAGCACTAAATAACCTGGAGAAAATACTAGAGCGATGCATTGTGACCAGGTTATGTTTAAGCCACGAAAAGTGTCACATGATGATGACAAAAGGTGTGGTACTAGGACATTATATCTCTGCAGATGGAATTAGGGTAGATCCAGCAAAGATAGAGGTAATCCTTAATCTACCTACACCAAACACACAAATTGAGGTACACAGTTTCCTTGGCGCTTCAAGATACTATCGTAGATTTATGGAAAATTTTGCAAGAACCGCTGCACCTTTACATGCTTTGACTGATAATGTAGAATTTCAGTGGTCTGACAAGTGTGATGTGGCATTTGCAGGACTCAAGAAGTTGATCTCGACAACACCGGTGTTGAGGGGGCCAAATTGGAAAATACCATTTCACATCTCCACTGATGCATAAGATATTTCCATAGGTGTTGTCCTCAGACAGGAGGAGGACAAGAAACCCTACGCCATTTATTTTATTAGCAAGAATCTTAATCCAGCTGAACTTAATTATACAGTAACAAAGAAAGAGTTTTTAGCTGTTATACATTGCATCAATAAATTTCGTCATTATATAACAGGCTATCCGGTCATTTTGTATACTGATCATTCTACTATTAGATATCTGGCTAATAAACCAATTACTAATGGTCGGGTCACTCGATGGTTGTTACTATTGCAGGAATTTGATATCACCGTCAAAGATCGACCCGAGAGAGAAAACCTTGTCGCAGACTTCCTATCCTGCATACCCAAAACAAACGACTCCTTAACAGTCGAAGATCGATTTCCAGATGAGCATCTGTTTGTCGTTACTACAAAGCCACCTTGGTACGCTGATGTGGAAAATTACCTGGTAATAGGAAGATTACCGACACATTTTACATCAAGGGAAAGAAAAATGATCGTCCAGTGTAGCGCACTATTCACCTGGATCAGCGGATATCTCTTCCATACAGGAGTTGATCTCCAGATCCACAGATGCGTATGAGATGACTAAATCTACGACATACTAAAGGCTAGACATGATGAGCCCTGTGGTGGGCATTTTACAAATCATAGGACTGGACACAAAATTCTACAGATGGGCTATATTGGCCCTCAATATTCAGAGACGCGAAGAAATATGTCCAGACCTGCGATAGTTGTCAACGGATGGGAAAACTAGGGTAGGCTGATGAAATGCCTTTGAAATCACAAGTAATTGCATAACCATTTGAGATATGGGCACTAGACTTCGTTGGCCCCTTCAATCCAAATTCAAATCAGAAGGCCTATATTCTAGTCGCAATGGACGACATGACTAAATGGGTAGAGGCAGAAGCCTTACCAAATGCAACAGAAGAAGTAGTCATCAAATTTATTTTCAAATTATTCGTATGCTATGGACTACCAAGAGAGGTAATTACTGATGGGGGTCACAATTTACAGCTCATAGAATCACCACCACCCTGGATAATTATCATATCAAACACATAATTACTTCTTTGTACCATCCACAAGCAAATGGGCAAGTGGAAAGCACCAATAAAGTCCTGGAGGCAATCCTGACAAAGACTGTCTCAACAAACAGACAAAATTGGGCTTCTGAGCTCCCAAATGCCTTATAGGCTTACCGCACAACATGGCATAATACCAATGTCTACTCTCCTTATCATTTAGTCTATGGAAAAGAACCCATCTTCACAATCGAGTTTGAAATCAAGACTCTAAGGATGGCCCAAGAAATCAGACTTGATCTTACAAAAGCACATAAACAACGCCTTCAACAACTCAACAAATTGGATGAATCACGTCTGTCTATTGTAGAGCGCATGACTGTTATTCAACAATAGAGAACGACCCGACACAACAAGCATATAAAAAAAAATCATTTAAAAAAGGTGACTGGGCGCTCCTCTATGATTCCAGATTTCAGGATTTTTCAGGAAAATTACAGACACGGTGGCTAGGACCATACGAAATCAATGAAGTACATGATAATGGCACAATCACATTAAGCACCATCGACGGGTTCGGATCCCCATTTCGGGCCAATGGACACCAGCTACGACTCTATCATCAGCCGCCCTCAAAAGAATATTTCTACCAAGAGGTAAGTAAGGACCCTACTGTTCAAATTTTGGCTGGCTGGGAAGGTAATCCAGCCACCCCAACTCCATAAATGTTGAATTCTGTTGACACTGTATAAACTGTATATAATTTTGTTTTCTGTAGATTTTATTTAGTTTTTTTTTTATTATTATTATTTTTGACAGTCATTCGAGAAAGTCAAAACTAGGGAGGATAACTGTAATGAACTCAATTAGCACTCTTTTCTGTTCTGAACTCTTGCTTCATCTCATCACCCAAACCCTATCTTTCACAGAGAAATGAATGTGTCATGATTCAAAAATAGCAATTGGGCAACTATAATGAAATTCATAACATTAACAAACCATCCATCACTTAATTTTGAAATAAACCAACTCATAAATGAATTTAGTTGATGAGGAATCAACCTTGAATTCAAGTAAAATACATTGCCAGGTTTCTAAAAAATACCTATTCAGATGGTTAAAAATGGAAAAATTGTTGTTCCTTTTACGCGCCTGCTGTTCCTTTGAATGGAACAATTGTTGTTCCTTTTGCACGCCTGTTGTTCCTTTGAACGGAACAATTGTTGTTCCTTTTGCGCGCCTTCTAATTCCTTTGAACAGAACAATTGTTGTTCCTTTTGTGCGCCTGCTAATTCCTTTGAACAGAACAATTGTTGTTCCTTTTGCGCACATGTTGTTCCTTTGAAAGGAACAATTTTTTCTCCTTTTACGCGCCTGTTGATTCCTTTGAATGGAACAATTGTTGTTCATTTGTCGCACTCGTTGTTCCTTTTGCACAGTTGTTGTTCATTTCGTCGTTCCTTCCCTACATTGTTGATAAAACGCTAAACCTTTCCTTTGGGGTACAACTTTCACCAAATAATTTTCACCAACATTATTTCTAACGATCTATCATTATTTTGTGGACTATCTCCCATACCTTATCAAATTGTTTTTTTGGATCACTTTCTTCGAAATATCTTAAACCTTGTTCATAACCTATAACCACCATAATTCGTTTATTTTCCCTTATACATACAAATACACTTAAATGATATCTCACCTTTATAATTAATAAGGAGTCTGCGACACACTTTTACTTGGCATCCTTACACTTCTTTATGCCATCCCTTACTCTTAAGGAGTAGATGGGCCTCCCTTCATACACTTAAAAAAATAAAAATAAATAAATAAATAAAAAATCAATAAAATTTCTTTCTTTTCCCACAAAGAGTAGGGGTCCTCATCACGAGCCAACCTACCACGATCATTGGCTACTAACCTAAGTGACATTCCCACTATGGCTACCACACCAGGGAAATGGCCTTTGACATTTTCTTTTGTAAAAGGACAAGAGGTCTCATCACGAGCTGACTTGTTCACTTAAGTTACACTCTAGTGAGTGGCATTATCATCATCTAGATACCAAACCAGGATAATGGTCTTTTTCGAGAAAAACTTAAAACTTACAATATATATATAAGAATAGGGGGTCTCATTACGAGCCAACCTACCACGATCATGGGATAATAACCTAAGTGACATTCCCACTATGGCTACAACACTAGGGCAATGGCCTTTGACATTTTGTATTCAAAGGACAAGGGGTCTCATCACGAGCTGACTTGTTCACCTAAGTTACAATCTATTGAGTGGCATTATCACCATCCGGATACCAAACCAGGATAATGGTCTTTTTGGAAAATACAATTCAAATAAGTATCAATGATACAGGCTCATCTGAGGGTTAAAAGACAACCCTGTCGAGGCTATGGATGCCTGCTGGCAACAGTGGCTCTGCCTGTGGTATGGAAGTTTACCTTAAACGCCAAGTTTTTGCGTATCTCTAGATTTCCTTCACTCAATAACAAGGCTATCATTTCGATTGTATTCAATGAAACGGAAAAGTAACATTATGATATGTGGGATATTATTTAAATGAACATATTTAATTTATTCGACGTATGTATCCTTAAAGAATTTTTTTGAGTATAGGTATATTTCAATTCCACAAAAGAGGATTAACGTTTAATGATTACTGTTAAAATATGTTGTTTGAAAATAAATCATTGATCCCCATTGGCGGCAGCAGTACAATCATTACTTCTCACCATCAATACCTACACTCACTACTTTCCCCTACGCTGACGGTCGAGGTCGACCTTTATATTAATGAAGGGAGTGGACGCTCGACATGCTTCTCGATAAAGATAGTAATGATTATAATAAATACCCCCATTTGTAAACATTTGTTGTCTCTGATATTTTCTATTTTTCAGTAATTTTTCCTCCAAGATGGTCTAACCAAGTCTACTACCAGGAACGATAGTCGTCCACATTTTCTCACAAAATGGGTGGCAGAGGTG
This sequence comes from Picea engelmannii, assembly GCA_009831015.1. Lineage (NCBI taxonomy): Eukaryota > Viridiplantae > Streptophyta > Pinopsida > Pinales > Pinaceae > Picea > Picea engelmannii. Next base: position 389,486 of record ML795775.1, read on the forward strand.
TGTGCAAGGAGCCAACTTTACTGAATATTACAGAGCAAGCAAGAGACATCTTGCACCAGCTGGGGTGGATAGAGTACTTCAACCATCTGCAAGGATATGACACGAATGTCACGCTTGAATTATTTTAGAATCTGCAGGGAGAAAACTCTATGGTGCGAGGCATACAAATATCAGTCACCTCGAAAATCTTAGCAGAGGTCACAAGACTCCCTAACACGGGCATTCAATGGACAGGAAGATACAAAACACTGAAGGAAGCTGTGGAAACTTTCATAGACCCTGGGGAAGAATTGGATAAGAAGGGAAAGGGACTCAATCCCAGTACCCTCAGAGAACCATGGAAGGAACTTGCAGGGATAATTCAGTTGTACATCACTTGTGATGGACGATATGACGTAATTCGACCTCGCCACCTCAAATTGTTGGCAACTTTAAAACAATGGTTAGTACTTAATCTACCTTTCTTTCTCAATGCCATATTACATGAGGTTGCCTTAAGAACACAAAAATCCAAGGACCCTGTTACTGTTATCAATCACCACAGATTAGTTAAACTGATAAAAAATAAAGCACTGAGTCAAACTCAATTGACCTGGGATAACCTGATTGAGGCCAATAGACCTCCACAACTGGAGCAGCCTGAATTATGCCATGAAGAACCACCACAGGAAATTGAAGATAGACGGGCAGAGGAGACTACTTACCAAAGAGAAATCCCATCTCCTCAAACTGAAGCTGAGGCAGACCCTGCCCAAATCACAGAGTCCTAGACCTCACAAACATAGGCATTAACGAAAAAGAGGAAGAGAAAAACAACTGCCCCTACAACCATCATTCATACAAGGAGAAGAAGCAGACGAATTCAGGAAACAACTGAAGCAATTCAGGGTACAACAAAACATCCTGAAGAACTTTAGAATTCTACAGAATAGTCTCCACGTGAGAATGCTCAAGAAATTGGGCAAGTAGAACAAACCTCACAAAGGAATGATGAGGAATACTCCCAACCGACATTAGAGCATCTGACAGAACAATTTATGAAGAGCTATGAGGTAGAAATAGCCCAGGTTTTGGGAAGCTTGGGAACCTCAATTGACAGAGGCACAAATAATCGAGAAAAATGCCCAGAACAAGCCTCCTCTTCAAAACCATTTGAGGATTCTCCTGATATTGAAATGTCTTTTCCTGAGGACAGAGCACAGGAAGAACCTCATTTTGAAACAAGAAGCCCTCTTAGACAGACAGAACATTTGGAAGGAACAGAGGAACAACCATCTGTTGGGCAGAATGAAGAAGACCTTGAGACCTCTCATAAACAAAAATCAACCAAGAGCCATAAGAAAATTAGAAAGTTAAAAAAAGAAAACAAATTGTTGAAGAAAATGGCTAAGAAGGATGAAGTATTAAAACAGAAGGTGGTTAAACTCAAGGAAATTATTAAGGAATTGAGGAAACAGCTAGAACAGTCATATAAGGCCCACATAAGAAAGAAGAACAAAAGGGCCGGAGTGTAAGGAAGAAACCCTCTTCCTAAAGAAGCAATCAATACAAATTTTGTAGGGATACAGACAGACCCTGGAGAAATAGTAGTAGAAGAAACAGTAGCTCAGAATGAGGAAGAAATTCCTTTAGAAACACAAGAAAATATGACATCTATAGAAGAAATTGATGCTGAGGCGCAGACAGACACCCAGATATTAGAATAAATAGCTGAAATCCTTGAGCAGAATGCTACCATCAGGAGATTGGAGGAAGAATTGATGCAGTCTCAACAAACCTTGGTTCAAAACAAAAATGAATTACTGACTATGGAAGAGCACCAAGCACTCCAGTCCCAGAAACAGAGTGTTATTGTGGACAGACTGGAAGTAGAGCTTACACAGGTCCAGCAAGCATTAACTCACTCCAGGGAAGAGATGGGCGCTATGGAAGAATACCAAGCATCCCAATCTCAAGCATAGGGTGTCACCATTGATAAACTAAAGGCAGAGCTAGGACAAGCCCAACGAGCATTGGCTCAACACCAAGATGAGATGGTCACTATGGCTGAATATCAAAAGATTGTTAAACAACTAAAGGACATGACAACAACAAAGAGTGAGACCTATGATGTGCTCACTAGAGCCCAAGGGAAGATAAAAAAAGGTGCAAACCCAATTAGAAAAAGCTTTGGAGAAAATCAAAGAAATATTTGATGTCTACTCTGATGCTATTAATTGCAGAGCCCCTGCCACCAATTACACTTTATTATTGCTAGAACAATATCTGTTATTAAGAGTGAAGGCTATCAGAGAAGGAAAACCTATTTCATTTTCCACTGTCCCTGAGTTTATTTCATGTTTCATAGAGCAGGACGAAAAGGTACAATACTTTTTGTGTGAATTGTACTTTCATAATTTCATTCTGGAAGAAAAAAGGGAAGATAACCCTAGCCCATTCATAGGTGACATACAGTTTTAGGCATTTCTGTCATTTACTCAGAACCAAGTCAGATGGGGTAAAGCTCATAAAACCTTCCTAAAGAGGGAAGCTAGGCTAGATCTCTGGGTTAGGGGAGAACCTCCAAAGTCCTTTCCAGCCATTATGCGACATAAAACCTTTATGAAGAGAGGGGGGGTCATAGACTCCTTAGCCCCTATCCATCTACAAGTTATACGTTCAGGTATCACTCGTTTTAGGGAGCTTAAGGAGGAAGCTCTTGCTGCTTCTAAACTTAGATGGGATGCATCCTGCAGTGAAGTAAAGAGTAGGGAACCCTTTGGGTACAGGAATTTCTTTGCAGCTACCTACATAATATAGAGGTATTCTAGATTGCTCCAAGAGGAAGGGCCTACTTGGATTGGGTGCAGATATAATCCCCCTATCATCTGGTTCCCTCCAGAAAGTTACCAAAAAGATTATCAAATTAACAAGAAAATGGAGGATGCTACTTTTGGAGAACTCAAAAGAAGAAATGGGTTCAGAAGTTCTGGTGAACCAACCTTTCCACCTTACAACATTACTGATTTACATGTAAAACCTCAGCTTGCAACATGCAAGAAGGTAAGCTGGGGGGTATGTTAGGTTATGAAAAAGGTATAAATATCTTCCTTTTTCCCACATTTCATGATATCATCTTGATTGAATTTTCAATTATTTAGGAGCAAATAGAATAGAAAATGAATAATATACTCTTTAGCGTTATTGTTGAAGTTAGATTACATAGATCCTAAATATGATTGGAATTGTCTGGTTTTATTACCGGATTGGTTAAATATTGTCAAACCCAAGATAGCAAAGGAAATCTTGAAGATGCGCAAGCTATTGGAGGTTGAAGACTTTATGGCGCAAGGCAGTTTTGAAGATGATCAAGTTGCTTATATTGTAATAGTAAAGCAATCCTGAGGATCTCTCGATCCTCAGGATAGCTTAATTTACCCAGATTGTTGTAATATATAAGGGGTAAATAGATCTTGAAAAGGAGTAGAAGAATTGCACCCAAGAACTCAGAACTTAGAATTGTTATGCATTAGCAGTTTTTGTAAAATGTTGTACTTGCTATGAAATCAATAGAATCTTCGAGCGGTTTTACCATTTCTATATACTGAATTTCAAATAGCAGTTCTTCTAAGGACCAAGGGCCCAGTCTGAAGGAGCTACTATTCGACCTGTAATTGTATCAGTTCAATTTCTGTTTTGTGATTCGATTCTCTTTTACAGTAGTTAAATGAATGCATAAGTGTGTTGACGATTTCATGTCAATTGAAAGAGATAGATATTCCCTGAAGCATTAGATGATTGTTGTTCAAATTCCTATTACTAAGATTTGATGCATGACAGTTCCTCATAAGTTCACGTTTGGTGTTCCTTTCACTTAGTTTACATTTTTTGTTCCTTTTACTTAGTTTATATTTGTTGTTCCTTTCCGTTAGAATATAGTTGTTGTTCCTTTCAATAGAAATGCGATTGTTGTCTCTTTTCGACTAGATTATAGTCTTTGTTTCTTTCCATAGATAGAGTAATTTGTCTTTTTCTTTCCAGCAATTTAATTCATAATAATAGTCATTTCTGCAAGTCTTTATCTAGATTCAATTATTGCTCTTAAAATGAATTCAATAGATTAATTAGTTCCTTTCCATTGCACAGCTTTAGATTTCAATTCCTAGAATCTTTAATGAATGTTTGAGGAACTTGATTGTTGATAAACTCAGATTTGCTTTCACTACACGATTTTAGCCTCTACAAGCTATCTGCATAGACTTTGCCGATATTCTTTGAGATAAAAGACGAATCCTCGGGTTGATAAATTAATGTTAAACTAATGTTGTTTTTAGACATCTTTAGAGCCCAACAGCTGGCAGGACAATTAAGATTTCCCCAATTCCAGAAGACTACATGGACTGGGGGAAGGTGCTAGAAGTGTGCTAGGCAATTTTTCAGTAGAACAAGTGGAGTAGATTAGAAAGAGACAGAGATCGTGAGTAGGGAAAGCTATAAAATGGCAGTGACATTAGAAATAGAGTTAGAGAGTTGGACACTCAGTTAGAGGATTCATTAAGTTTTGTGTTGTATGTTGAGCTCACTCTGAGCCTTTGTAATGATGTAATGTTGCTAGATATAAGTCTGAGTTTGTCATATGTTTGAGGTCTAAAAGGATGTGCATAACACATTATGTTGTAACCCCGAGGAATTATCTAAAGAGGACATGAGACTATGTTGTTGTTGAATACAATTTTCTTAATGTATGCTAGTGTTATATGGAATGGAAGAAATAATAAAGTTGCAACAGTTATGATATATCATGTGTTACTCATGTGTTATTTGGATATGTGTGTGTATATTTTAACTTATCGATCAATAATAAGTTGATTTTAATGAAGTCCATGAATGATATATTGAATGTATCCTTGTGTATTTATCCATTCATCCCTGTCACAAGACCAAATGGTCTTTGTGATCCTCATTGCATCTTGGGTGAGATCGTCTTCGACCTTGGCTGAATATTGATACGCTGATGCTTTGGGGGTTTTGTTGGTAAACTTTGGATGAACCCTAGGTCTAAACTCCCCAGTGTTAATAAGGATGAGCGCAAGCATGAAATTGTTCAAGAGAAGGTTGTATCGATTAAATCCTAGTTATAAGGAAAAGGTGTGCAAAGAATTGGATCAAATGTTGGATGTTGGGACCATTGTCCCTGTGGAGGAGTATGACTGGATTAGTCATATGGTTGTGCAACCCAAAAATACCAGTGAAATTCGAATCTGTGTAGGTCTGAGAAGTCTCAACGCATCCTTTGTCCACGAGCACTTCCCAACACCTTACACAGATGAGGTGCTAGAAAATGTTGGTGGTCGGGAAGCCTACTCTTTTACATATGACTTTTCAGGGTATCATCAGGTTCGGATCACAGAGGAGGATTAAGCCAAAACCACCTTTGCGACATAATAGGGGTCCTTTTCATACACAATAATTCTCCTTGTATTAAATAATTCCCTTACAATATTTTCTCGAATAGTGGTCACATTCTTCAAGGAATTCATCCACAAGTTTCTTGAATTTTACTTGGACAATTTGATTGTGATCAGTTTGTTGAAGGAACACATAAAATCCTTTTAATTGATGTTGGATTGATGTTGTCAGCTCCAAATTTCATTGAACTTTAAGAAATTCACTTTTTGTACACCCTTTGGCACATTGTTGGGCCTAGTCATGTGAAAGGATGCACTATTGGTGGATCAAGCTAATATCATCGCCATATTGGATATGGTGGCCCCCACTTTGGTCCGAGAAATGCGTGCCACATTGGGTCATACATGATATTAACAAAAGTTCATTTAGAATTATTCCCAGATTGTTGCCCCATTGGAAAAACTATTGTGCAAAAATATTAAGTATATTTGGACACCAGAGTGCCAGGAAGCCTTGGATACTCTAACAGAGAAGTTTGTCACTGCATCAATTCTAGTTTTTCCTTGCTAGTCTAATATCTTTCATGTCCATGTAGATGCTTCTTCCATTGCGTTGGGTGTGGTTCTTCCGCAAATGGGAAAAGGAAATATGGACCATCCAGTATATTTTTCCAATTGGAATTTTTCTGATGCAAAAAAGAATTATACTACAACAGAGTGCGAGGGCCTCACCATGGTATATTCATTGTAGAAGTTTCACCATTACTTATTAGGGATCCCTTTCAAATTATTCACAAATCGCTACACACTCAAATATTTTGTCAACAAGAAAGTCTTAGGTGGTAGAATATGTCATTGGTTATTGTTATTCCAAGAATTCGAGTTTTAAGTTGTAGTCAAGCTGGGTAAGTATAATGTTGGACCCGATCATCTATCCTGGCTAGAGAATAGAGAGGCTGGAAAAGCCTAGATGATGAACTCCTAGATGCGCAACTCTTTCATGTTGAATCAGTTCAATTAGTCGAGATCGTTGAATTTATCATGTCAGGACATCCTCCACCAGGGTACACCCATGCTCAACATCATCAACTGGTAACCCGCAATGAAGATTATTAGTTGATTTTTAGGAAATTGTATAAGTTGGGCATAGATGGCATCCTACACCAATGTGAATTAGAACACGCGCAAGACCCAATTATGTATGAATCACATGAATATATCGTTGGAGGACATAATGCAGGTAAGGCTACAATGTGCAAAGTTCTATGCGCGGGGCTCTGGTGGCCCTCACTCTTTGTAGATGCCAAGGAATATTGTAAATGTTGTGACATATGTCAATGAATTGGAAATCCCTGTCAGAGAGATGATATTCCTTTATTTCTTGTGACCGCGCTGGATCCATTTGGAAAGTGGGAAAGAGACTCATCGAACTAGGGGGGGACCAAATTTTGGTGGGTTTCATACATATGGTTGAAAAGGAAAGACAAAAGGCATGGAATGATCACAACATCTTCTAGAAAATCCTCCATCTTAGATCTTTAGTTTTGTTATATGACAACAAATATTTACAACATCCCGGAAAGCTACGCATGTCTTGGTTGGGTCATTTCTATATAGTATACATCAATGAAGCAGGTGCCACCAAGATGGCTACATTACAAGGAAAACCACTCAAGGGACTTATTAATGGCAGTAGGTTGAAGGTGTACTATGACATGCATGGGTCAACCATCATTTGACTCCCTCTCTCAACTTTTAATGTTGGTAGAGTAGGTTTAGTGTAGGATGTACAACAGGTAGCATATATCATAGTCGATAGAATTTACCTTTTTGACAACACATAATCGACACCAGTCACATAGGTGGACTTGATAGATTGGTAGTTTGTAGATTCCCCAAATTTCCAAAGAAGTCCATTGTTATGGAATCAATCCCAGTCCTGGCCCTAACCCTGAATTCATGTAGGGATCAATTGAGTTTCATGTTGATATGGTTCATTGAAAGGTCAAGAAATCCAATTTGGGAAGCTAACATATGTCTCAGGTACAAAATCAATTATGTCACCACAGTGCCCAACAACCATCACTAGTACGGTGGATCCAAAATTTATTCTCCCCATGTGTGATGCTTCACCACCATTGTCTAATTATTCTCCAAGTCATCCCCTTTGTCGGATATGTCTATCACCCCAACTTACCTCTTCCCCTAGTCTCCACTCTATATATCCCCACTCATCTATACTCTCGATGGAGTATTTCTCCACGCCCCACTCTCTCCCACCCTTGCCTATGACTTCCTCCATCGTTTGCTTGGTGATTCTCCTCAATCACTCCTCCTTATACAATTCTCCCATTTCTCTTTCCAGCTTCTCGTTCATGGAATGGCTTAGCAAACTGTCAACACTATGTACTACCCAATTTGGTTAGGCATCTCGAGGACCCAAAGTTCGATTTTCACGCAGATTGCCATTTTTTCATCAGTTGCTAGGAAAAGGGCCCTCCCTCTTATTTTGTAGCAAGGTTTCACACCAGTCTGCACATTTCCCAGAACTATGTTTTGAAGATGTGGTAGTTCACCAACTCTCTAATCTCGTATTTGGTTTAACTGTCACCATGGATCATCACCTTTGTTGATAGAGAGAGACCCTACTCTCTTATTTGTTGGGTATGTGTTATATTCTTTGCATGTGTGTGTGTGGGTGTGTCAGATTCGACAGTTGCGTCTGACGATCCCTCTAGTAGTGATCTTTGTGTCGTGTGCGTCGGGCACTTCCTAGGGGGTTCCCAGGGGGGGCGAGGTATTCCCCCTCCCTGGTTACGTGCAGCATTCGGGGCAACGCCCCGAATTGTTTTTTTGGGCGGTTTTTGTTATTTTTAGTGGATTTTGCTATTTTTAGTCGTTTTCTAAATTAATCTTGGATTAAGGGATTAGGGTTTTGGTATCTATGGAATACCTAAAAACATTGTATAAATTGTATGGTGAATGGTGAAATTCAATATAATGAATATAAGAAAGGTTTTCCCCGGTTGAGGGTTTCTGGTATAAATCTCTATGTACTATGTGAATGAGCCATTGATTAATTTATGTTTTGCTTAAGAATCTATATGCATTGCTTTACTTCACAGGTTTAAAAATTACAAGTGGTATCAGAGCTCGTTTTTGGCTTCATAGGGACGCATTTGTTGTTGAGGGTTTGGCTCGGTCTTGATAGATTAAGTTTATCTTGGGTCTGTGATAAACCTGGGTTTAGTGGGAGATTTTACAGTAGTAATTTGAGTGTAAAAAGAGGAATGGCGAGCTCTTCTAGAATCGAGATAGAGAAGTTCAACGGTAAAAAATTTGAGCTATGGAAGCTCAATATGGAGGCCGACCTTCTTGTAGACAAAGAACAATGGATCGATGTGGATCCTGGTACATAGTCTACTGGTACACCGTCTACTAGCACACAGCCTATTGGTACACAACCTTCTAGTACATAAACTACTAGTACACCACCTACTGGTATGTCGAAGGAAGATTGGGAGAAGTTGGACAGAAGAGAAAGGAGTACTATTCAACTCTACCTGGCAGATTCGATGTTGTTGAACGTCTCAGGAGAATCTACAGCCAAGGAACTATGGGATAAGTTGGGGAATTTGTATCAATCAAAGTCCCTGGTAAACAAGTTGTTTCTTCGAAAGAAGTTGTATCATCTTAGGATGGAAGATGGAGATTTTGTGACAAAACATCTAAATGCCTTTAATACTATGGTAATTCAAATTGTCTCTGTTAATATTACAATTGCATAAGAATATAAGTGTATTACTTTGTTATTTTCTTTGCTAGACTCTTGGGATAATCTGGTTGTAGCAATAGGTAGTACAACTCAATCTACATTGAAGTATGAGGATGTAGTTTCATCCTTGTTATCTGAAGAGATGAGGTGCAAAAGCATGGATGGTCATAACACAGATGCTTTATTTTTAAGAGTTCGTACCCAAGACAGGAATCCTGGCAAGTATTCGGGGGGGGATACCTAAATCAACAGGTAGATCTAAGTCTCCAGGAAAATATTTGAGGAAATGCTGGAAGTATGGTAAAACAGGGCATTATAAGAAAGATTGCAAATCTAAGAAGGTTGTTAAACCAAAGGGGCCTGACAATACCTCTTCCACAGAGGCAAAAACCTCCATTGAAGAAGGAGGTGATGTTTACGAGACATCTACAGGTACACATGCAGATCGTGATGTATGGTTGATCGACTCAGGTGCGTCATACCATATGAATCCTCATAGGGAGTGGTTCTCTAAATATGAAAAATACGATGGTGGTGATGTATTCCTAGGAGACTACTCGACATCCAAAATCATGGGACGTGGAAGGGTTAAGTTGCTACTAAAATATGGAAGGATTAGAACTCTCCCTGGGGTTTTTCACATTCCAAAACTAGCCAGGAGCCTAATATCTGTAAGCAAGTTGGATGATGCAGGAGTGAATATTGTATTTGGAAAAAACACTTGCAATATGGTATGAGGAGCAATGGTGTTGATGAGGGGAGTTCGGTGTGGAACTCTATACAAGTTGTTGGGAAGCACTTATACTAATGGTTGTAACAGTTATGTTGTCCCTGAGAAGAGAAATGAAGGAGACAAGACCAATATTGTCCCAGAAAATAAGACCATGCTCCGGCATCAAAGACTGGGGCATATTTGAGAAGAGGGCCTTCGAACACTACACGGTAAAGGTATGGTTGAAGGTATGACTAATTGCACTCTAGATTTTGATTTCTATGAACATTTCATATATGGTAAACAAAATCGAGTAATATTCCCATCTGGTGCTATAAGAGCAAAGGTGATCTTAGAGTTGATACACAGTGATGTGTTTGGACCTATGCTTGTTCCATCACTAGGTAATTTTGTGTATTATGTTTCATTCATAGATGATTTCTCAAGGAACACATGGATTTATTTTCTTAGAAATAAATCTGAGGTATTTGATAAATTTAAAGAGTTTAAGGCTTTCGTAGAAAATCAGGCAGAGAAGAAAATAAAGGTATTGAGAACAGATAATGGTGGAGAATTCTGCGGAAATAAATTCGAAGAATTCTGTAAGAAGTGTGGTATAGAAAGGTAGAAGACTACTCCATACACTCATCAATAGAATGGAGTTGCAAAAAGGATGAATAGGACACTGATGGAAAAAGAAAGGAGCATGCTTAGCGGTGCCGAGTTAGGATAGGAATTCTGGGCAGAGGCAGTGGGTACAACATGTTACCTGGTCAATCGATCACCCTCATCAACTTTGGATGATAAAAATCCACATGAGGTATGGATTGGAAAGAAACCTTCTCTTCAACATCTTAGAGTGTTTGGTTGTGATTCTTATGTACATGTTCCAAAGGAAAATAGAAGTAAGTTGGATAAAAAAGCTGAAAAGTGTATCTTTATTGGCTATAAAGATGGTGTGAAAGGTTATAAGCTTTGGAACCTAGAAACTAAGAAGATTGTTTACAGTCGAGATGTTGTTTTTAGAGAGGTAAAAGATGTGTCCAAACAAGAATTCCTACCAAGGCAAGACGAACCTGAGAAAATAGAGCTACGTTTGGATGATGCAAAATTTGAATCATCTGAAGAAGATGAAGCATAAGAAGAAGAAGAACCTCATACCCCAGTATTGAGGAAATCAGTGAGAGAAAGAAGGCAACTAGAAAGGTATAGTCCACTTGATTTCGGTTCAATTTTTCTTTATCTATTACTGATGATGATCCGATAACTGTCAGGGAAGCAGTGAATTCACAGGATAGTAAACTATGGAAGAAGGCCATGGTTGAAGAAATGGATGCCTTGGATAAGAATGAGGCATGGGATATAGTTGAGTTTCCAACTGGAAGAAAATCTGTCGATAGAAAATGGTTGTTTAAGAAGAAGTTTAATGCAGAAGGAAAAGTGGAGAAATACAAAGTTCGGTTAGTAGCAAAACGTTATTCCCAGGTAGAGGGAATTGACTTTGGTGAGATTTTTTCTCCTGTTGCTAAGTTAACTTCTATTTGATTTCTTTTATCTATTGCTACTTCTTTTGATCTTGAAGTGGAACATATGGATGTGAAGTGATGCAGGAGCATCGCAAGCAGCCAACCAAGAAAGCATGTGGGCAGAAGATAGCTAGAAAGTGCAACACACATTTTACATGTTTTGAAAATGTTTTTGAAGCATTAATGAAATGGTTAAAGGGAAGCGTACTTGCGTATTGTAAATAGATCATGAGCGATTCTCTCTCATCTGTAGGAGGTAGATACATTTATGCATAGTTAATGAAAGTAGGTAGATTTAAATTTCAGATTAGACCGTTTTAGGAACAGGAGGGAAAGCAAATATAGACACCCTCATCTTTGTATCATTGTATCATTAGAACATTAGCCTAGAGAAAGAGAAGAGAGAACTGTAGCAAAGAATTGAGAAGAAGAACTCATGTACAGGAGCTTTGAATTAATATATGAAGCTTTAATTCAGATTCATGGTGTCATGATGTTTTCTGTTTGTACACGTTGAATGGTCTGCTTACAGTTGTTTTATGCTATTTGTTATGCATTTGCTTTAGTACTATGAATGTATGATTTCATGTTGAATGTTTGAAATCTGGGAGAAGGGGAATGAGTTTCAATTGTTTCTCTTCCTGAGTGAGAGAATTTCCTTCAAGGAGTGCAGTGAAACGTCCGCAAGGTGTGTGTTGACGAAGGTTCAGAGTTCATCTCTGAAAGCTCAGGAGGGATACCGTTGTTCTCATTCCAGCAGAATTGCAAGTGAATCATAGGAGTCGTGCAAGGCGTGCGTAGGCTAGTTGATCCCTTAGAAGGTTATTAACTAAGGTGGAAAGTTGCAGAGAAAGTGCAAAGAGTCAAGAGTTCAAGTACGTTGAAGTATTTGAAGGTCTGTCGCAAGGAGTGCGAGAAGAGGCCCTTTTTCGAGACTTGAATTTACCAGAGAAGCTCATAAGGGGTAGTGCCTTTGAAGTATTTAAAGGGAGGGGAAGTGAAGTTGCTTTGCAGAGGGAAGGTCATGACGAGGGGACATTAGTTCATTTCATAGAGGTACTTGAGGGAAGAATCGGATGGTCGAAATTCTTTGTGGAGAATCCCCGAAATAGAGAGGACCATAGGATCTGGGAGAGTTGCGGGGAAGTTAAGCGATTGGAGGAATTCATCCTTCGAGAGGTAGGATCCAATATGGACCGTTGATCGTGACTGTTAGACCATCGAGATTATTTCGGGAATTCAGGATTTGTAAGTCCGAAGTGTGGACGAAACCCTTGGTCACTCTAACTCCCGAATCGCGAAAAGAAAAGCCAAGGATGAATTTTTGGATGTCGGTAATTCAGGATTCGGAATACCAAAATTCCCGAGGATAAAGAGCTTGGGACCTTGCATTTAGAATTTTGAAGTTGCGAGATCCAGGATATTGTGAAGTAGTATTTCAGAATTTTGGGAATCGGTATTTCGGCATTCCCGTTGATAGGAATTCGGGCACTTCACATGAGAACCCTCGAAATTGCGAAACGCGAAATAGTGTGAAGTGGCGTTTCGGCAATTTGACATTTCGGGGTTTGGGAACCTGAGAGGACAGTGTTCTAGGATCGAGAGTCTTGGAATCCTGGTACCTGAAAGTTCGAAATCATGTGGGTCGTCATATTGAAGCGAGGCTTATAGCCGTTGATCCCATTGGAGATATTGTTTCGGAGTTCGGGGTTTGTGGAGGTTAGGGAGCCGGAAGCCTTACATCAGAACTCATGAAATCGCGAAGTTTGAAACCTCGAAAAGGTGAAAAGTTCCAATAGAAGCCAGTCTTTTGCTGAACTTTTCGGGTTTCGACATTTTGACAGTTGTGAAGACAAGAGGTCGGGATTCCTTGTTCCAGAACTCTCGAAGTCGCGAAACACGATATAGCTGTGTAGGAGAACACGGCCAAGCATTTTGGGAAAATCGAAATTTCAGGTTTTGGAAGATAGAAAGGTCGAGAACCTCGACCACAGGATTCGTGAAATCACGAAACCCGAAATCCCGAAAAGGAAAGAAAAGGAAAGTTCTGATAAGGGAAAAAAAGGCGCGATCATTTTATTGTGGTCAGGGGAGTGAGTGGTGCTTTGTGTTGGTTCACACGTGCATACTCATAAGGACCTATGGAAAAACATTGTTGTTGTGTGTGTGAAGAATTTCCGAGAGGGAATAAAAGATCCAGTCAGACTCTAAGGGGGACGAAATTGATAGATCCTGTGTGGACTCTGACTTGAGGGTTGGGGGTCTACGTCAGTTGTGGTATCATAGCATAGAAATAATTATTTTCTTTCTATAGCAAAGAAAAGAGGAATTTTACAGCCATGTCGTCGAGAAGAAGAGACAGGAAAATACCTGATCCACCAGAGGAAAGGGAAATGCCAAGAAGAAGAGACAGGCAATTACCTGACCCGACAAGGGAAAGAGATATGTGTGAATTACATGCCAGGCTTGATGCCATGGAGACAACACAGAGGTGCACAGTTGATGCTGGGGATATCAGCGAATATGAAAGTGAAAATGAAGCCAGAAATGAAGAAGTTGCATTCAAAGATGCTGCAGAAGAACGCTTATTCAGGGTTGTTGCAAGGATAGGTGCCAGGGAAAAAATGGAGATTCCCATGTATGAGGGAAACCTGGATGTTGAGGATCTTCTAGACTGGATTAGAGATATGGATAAATATTTTAACTATGAGGATGTTGAGGAAGACAAGAAGGTCAAACATGTTGTCACAAGACTTAAAGGACATGCAACACTATGGTGGGATGAATTGCAGGCTAACAGATGTTGCAAAGGAAAACAAAAAATCAAAAATGGGGATAGAATGGTCGCAAAGATGAAATCCAAATTCATACCTAAGGATTATCAAATTACTCTATTTCGGAGGATGCAGAACTTGAGACAGAAATTGATGATAGTGAAAGAATACACTGAAGAGTTCTACAGAATAAACATCAGAGCAGGTCATCGGGAAAGCGATGATGAAAAAGTTGCTAGGTATATGAATGGTCTGTGATATGACAATCAAGATGAGATGAGCATGATGACCATTCGAACAGTGGAAGATGCTTATCAGATGGCTCTGAAAGATGAAGAGAAGCTGAGATGAAAACAAGGTCAAAGAGGTCGAGGCAGAAGTCAAGTTAGAGGCAAAGCAGTTGCCCAAGACAGAACTCGGAAATCTAAAGAAGAGGGGAAGAAACCTCAAACTCAACCTCAAACTGAGAGAGGTGGAAGCTCACAGAGAGGGCAGTATGCTGATAGAAATACTTTTCCTTGAACCAGAGGAAGAGGAAGAGGCAGAGGTGGTGAAGTGAAATGTTTTACCTGTGGAAAAATCGGACATAAATCTTATGAGTGTCCAGATAAGAAGAAAGAAGGTGGTGAAACTCACATTTCCGAAGCTCAAGATCGGAATATTGAGGCAGAAGATGTTGAAGGTTGAAGATCACTGATGATGAGAAAAGTTCTCTTAACGCCATAGAAGGAGGCAGAGAACCCAGACCAAAGGAACAGACTTTTTCGAACTACTTGCAAGACCAAAGGCAGGGTATGCAAGTTCATCGTGGATAGTGGTAGCATGGACAATATCGTTTCTACAGATATGGTAGAAAAGCTGGAGCTGGAGACTATTGAACATCCAAGCCCATATAGAGTTTCATGGATACAAAAAGGACATCAGGTAAACGTCACTAAACAATGTTTAGTTGAATTTAAAATAGGAGGATATAAGGATGAAATACTATGTGATGTCATTCCCATGGATGTTTGTCATCTATTGCTGGGTAGACCATGGAAATATGACAGAAATGTGATTCATGATGGGAGAAAGAACACATACACCCTGGAGAAGAATGGGAGAAATCACATGTTGTTGTCGATTAAGGATAAAGAAGTGTAACCAGAAGTGAGCAACACTGTACTTCTCATGAGTGGGAAGGAACTTCTTAAGGAGGTTAAGAAGAAGGAAGATACACAATTCATTGTGGTCAGGAAGCCTAGAATTGTTTTAACCAATACAAGAGTGGATGATTTACCAGAGGAAATCCAGAAGTTGCTGGAAGAGTTTGCTGATATAATAGTGGACGAACTACCTTGTTTGTTGCCACCGATCAGAAGTATAAGTCATCACATCGATCTTATACTTGGAGCTAGTTTACCAAACAAAGCAGCGTACAGGTTGACGCCACAGGAGAATGAAGAAGTCAAGAGACAGGTCCAATATTTAATGGACAAAGGATTGGTTAGAGAAAGCTTGAGTCCATGTGTTGTTCCAATAGTGCTCAACCCAAAGAAAGATGGAGGCTGGAGGATGTGCACAGACTCAAGGGCGATCAACAAGATTACCATCAGATGTAGATTTCCATTGCCAAGGATGGATGATTTGATGGATTGCTTGAGTGGAGCAAAATTGTTTTCAAAAATTGATTTGAAAAGCGGGTATCATCAAATTCGTATGAGAGAAGGTGACGAATGGAAGACAACCTTCAAGACGAATGAGGGGCTGTATGAATGGCTTGTTATTCCATTTGTCTTAACAAATGTGCCCAATACTTTCATGATATTGATGAATGATGTCCTGAAGGATTTCATAGGAAAATTCGTCATTGTATACCTTGATGATATATTGATTTTCAGCAAGACAGAAACAGAACACTTGAAGCATTTGGCTACAGTGATGAGGAGATTATAGCAAGAGAAATTGCTGATTAATGTGAAGAAATCATCATTTATGAGGACAAAACTCATTTATTTGGGTTTTGTTATCTCTGCAAACGAGCTAAAGATGGATCCTGAAAAGGTAGAGGCAATTAAAAATTGACCATCACCAAAAGGTGTGTTTGAAGTTCGAAGCTTCCATGGATTAGCTAGTTTCTACAGGAAATTCATCCGAAATTTTAGTGGGATTAGTGCACCAATGATGGATATGGTGAAGAAAAGA
The DNA here is from genome assembly GCA_009831015.1 of Picea engelmannii. NCBI lineage: Eukaryota > Viridiplantae > Streptophyta > Pinopsida > Pinales > Pinaceae > Picea > Picea engelmannii. The sequence goes on from ML795775.1 coordinate 405,844, forward strand.
CATAAATATTTTCATTGGACAGAGGAAGCAGAAAAAAGTTTCAATTTGCTGAAGAGAAAGATTACTGAACAGCCAATTCTGGTGTTGCCAGATTTCAGTAAGACATTTCAGGTCAAATGTGATGCTAGTGGGTTTGCAATTGGAGCAGTCTTGAGCCAAGATGAAAAACCGATCACATACTTCAGTGAAAAACTGAATGAAGCAAAGATTAAATATTCAACATATGACAAGGAATTCTATGCAGTCATACAAGCGCTGAAGAGATGGAGACATTATTTGGTTCCTAAAGAGTTTGTTTTGTACAGTGACAATCATGTTTTACAATTCATGACTCAACAGGAGAAGTTGAACCAAAGACATGTTAAATGGGTTGAATACATGCAGAATTTTACTTTTGTAATTAAACATATTTCTGGAACTACTAACAAAGTTGTTGATGCTTTGAGCAGGAAATGTTTGTTGATGCAGGAATTCAGACTCAAAACTTTAAGTTTTGATAATCTCCAGGACATGTAGAGAGATGATCCAAATTTTAAAGCGGCGTATGAGGCATCTGAGAATCCAATTCTCAGGGACAGAATCCAGTGGACCGAATATATGATCTAGGATGGATTATTATTCAGAGGCAATCAATTATGTATTCCAAAATGCTCCATGAGGGAGAATCTGTTGAAAGAAAAACATAGTGGAGGATTGGTCGGACATTTCGATCATGAAAAAACATTCTCGAAATTAAATGGCTCATATTTTTGGCCAGGGATGAGGACCGATGTCAAAATATTTGTGGACAGATGCAGAATTTGTCAGCACACAAAGGGAAAAAGGCAAAACATAGGGTTATACCAGCCATTACCCATACCAGAGAGGTCGTGGGATGCAGTGAGCATGGATTTTATATTAGGGCTGCCAAGGACACAAAGAGGATTTGATTCAATCTTTTTGGTGGTAGACAGATTTTCAAAGATGGCACATTTCATATCATGTCAGAAAACCAACGACGCAACTCATATTGCGAACCTGTTTTTCAAGGAAGTTGTCAGACTTCACGGCTTACCAAGAAGTATAGTTTCAGATCAAGACACCAAGTTTGTGGGACATTTATGGAGGACTTTATGGAAGAAGCTGGGGACAAGGTTGTCTTTTAGCTCAGTGTATCATCCCCAGATAGATGGGCAAACAAAAATTGTAAACAGAAGCTTGGGAGACTTACTAAGGATCCTAGTGACTGAACACCACAGTCAGTGGGATCACATTCTGCCACAGGCGGAATTTGCTTACAATGATTCATTTAACAGAAGCACAGGGTAGAGTCCATTCCAAATTGTATATGGAATGCAACCAAGGGGAGTTTCTAAATTAAAAGATATGGAACAAACAGAATTCAGAAGTGCTAGTGCAGAGGATTTTGCAGAGGTAATGAAGGAACTTCACAGCCAAGTGAAGGAACGTTTGAAAAATTAGATTCAAGAGTATAAACGCAGAGCAGATCAACACAGGCGAGAACTTCAGTTTGAAGTTGGTGATCTGATTCTTGCACATCTGAGGAAAGAAAGGTTCCCAAGGGGAATATATAACAAACTGAAAATGAAGAAGATTGGACCATGCAATATCATAAAGAAATTTGGGGCAAATGCATATGAGATCAAATTATCCGATGGGATCGGAATTTCACCGATATTCAACATCTCAGATTTTCACCCTTACAGAGATGAAGAAGCAGGAGCATATAGTGAATAGACAGAGGTTCAATGGACTAAATAAATGCATGTAGCTGCAAAGCCACAGATGGAAAGTATAATTGATAAGAGGGTCAGCAGGAAGACCAAGAGGAAAGAGTATTTTGAATACTTGGTCAAATGGAAGGGACACCCAGTTGAAGATGCCAGTTGGGAGGATGAAGTAGAAATTCAAAAGCATGGATAGACCATGCAAGAGCTCATGAACAGGAGTTCATGAAAATTTTCAAGTGAGAGAGTATGATGCAGGAGCATCGCAAACAGCCAGCCAAGCGAGCATGAGGGAAACAGACAGCTGGAAAGTGCAACACACATTTTACATGTTTTGGAAATGTTTTTGAAGCATTAATGAAATGGTTAAAGGGAAGCGTACTTGCGTATTGTAAACAGATCATGAGTGATTTTCTCTCATCTGTAGGAGGTAGAGACATTTATGCATAGTTAATGAAAGTAGGTAGATTTAAATTCCAGATTAGACAGTTTTAGGAATAGGAGGGAAAACAGATATAGACACCCTCATCTTTGTATCATTGTATCATTATAACATTAGCCTAGAGCAAGAGAAGAGAGAACTATAGCAGAGAGTTGAGAAGAAGAACTCATGTACAGGAGCTTTGAATTAATATATGAAGCTTTAATTCAGATTCATGGTGTCATGATGTTTTCTGTTTGTACATGCTGAATGGTCTGCTTATAGTTGTTTTATGCTATTTGTTATGCATTTTCTTTAGTATTGTGAATGTATGATTTCATGTTGAATGTTTGAAATTTGAGAGAAGGGGAATGAGTTTCAATTGTTTCTCTTCCTGAGTGAGAGAATTTCCTGCAAGGAGTGCGTTGACGAAGGTTCAGAGTTCATCTCTGAAAGATCAGGAGGGATATTGTTGTTCTCATTCCAGCAAAAGTGCAAGTGAAGCACAGGAGCCGTGCAAGGCGTGCATAGGCTAGATGAGCCCTTAGAAGGTTATTAACTAAGGTGGAAAAGAGAGAGCGAGATTGTTGTTGCAGAGAAAGTGCACAGAGTCAAGAGTTCAAGTACGTTGAAGTATTTGAAGGTCTGTCGCAAGGAGTGCGAGCAGAGGCCCTTTTTCGAGACTTGAATTTACCAGAGAAGCTCAGAAGGGGTAGTGCCTTTGAAGTATTCAAAGGGAGGGGAAGTGAAGTTTCTTTGCAAAGGGAAGGTCACGACAAGGGGATATTAGTTCATTTCGCAGAGGTTCTTGAGGGAAGAATCGGACAATCGAAATTCTCTGTGGAGAATCCCCGAAATAGCAAGCACCGTAGGATCTAGGAGAGCTACGGGGAAGTTAAGCGATTGGAGGAATTCATCCTTCGAGAGGTAGGATCCAATATGGACTGTTTATCGTGACTATTAGACCGTCGAGATTATTTCAGGAATTCGGGATTTGTAAGTCCAAAGTGTGGACGAAACCCTTGGTCACTCTAACTCCTGAATCGTGAAAAGAATAGCCAAGGACGAATTTCGGGATGTCGGTAATTCAGGATTCAAAATACCGGAAGTCCCGAGGATAAAGAGCTTGGGCCCTTGCATTTAGAATTTTGAAGTTGCAAGATCCGGGATATTGTGAAGTAGTATTTCGGAATTTTGGGAATCAGGATTTCGGCATTCTCGTTGACAGGAATTCGGGCACTTCACATGAGAACCCCCAAAATTGCGAAACGAGAAATAGTGTGAAGTGGAATTTCGGCAATTCGGTGTTTCGGGGTTCGGGAACCCGAGAGGACAGTGTTCTAGGATCGAGAGTCTTGGACTCTCAGTACCCGAAAGTCTGAAATCACATGGGCTGTCGGATCAAAGGGAGCCTTATAGTCGTTGATCTCGTTGGAGATATTGTTTTAGAGTTTGGGGTTTGTGAAGGTTAGGGAGCCGGAAGCCTTACATCAAGACTCACGAAATCGCGAAGTCCAAAACCCCAAAAAGGTGAAAAGTTCCAATAGAAGCCAGTCTTTTGCTGAAATTTTTGGGTTTCGGCATTTCGGCAATTGTGAAGACAAGAGGTCGGGATTCCTTGTTCCGGAACTCCTGAAGTCGTGAAACGTGATATAGCTGTGTAGGAGAACGTGGCCAAGCATTTTGGGAAAATCAACATTTCGAGTTTCGGAAGATAGAAAGGTCGAGAACCTTGACCACAAGATTCGCGAAATCGCGAAACCCGAAATCCCGAAAAAGGAAAGAAAAGGAAAGTTCTGACAAGGGAAAAAAAGGCGCGATCATTTTATTGTGGTCAGGGAAGTGAGTGGTGCATTGTGTTGGTTCACACGCTCATACTCATAAGGACCTATGGAAAAACATTGTTGTTGTGTGTGTGAAGAATTTCCGAGAGGGAATAAAAGAGCCAGTCAGACTCTAAGGGGGCCGAAATTGATAGATCCTATGCGAACTCCGACTTGAGTGTTGGGGGTCTGCGTCATGAAGACAACATTCCTACATCAGGATCTGGAAGAGGAAATCTACATGAAGTAGCTAGAAGGCTTTGTAGTGAAGGGAAAGAAAAATTTGGTATGTAAGCTAAAGAAGTTACTATATGGTCTGAAGCAATCACCTAGGATGTGGTACCAAAAGTTTGACACATACATCCTTGGATTGGGATTTGTGAGAAGCAAGGCTGATCACTATG
>ML795775.1:410268-424365 GCA_009831015.1 Picea engelmannii
TTGTATGTTGATGACATGTTGTTGGTAGGAAATAACATGGATGTTATCAAGGAGGTGAAATCGCAGCTATCCTCCAAATTTGACATGAAGGATCTCGGTGTTGCTAACTTCATTCTGGGAATGGAAATTAAAAGAGATCATGCTAACAGGAAACTCTGGTTGAATCAGAGAAAATATATTGAGACGATATTGCAGAGGTTTAATATGCATGGAAGTAAACCAGTCAAGGTTAATATTACTATAGGTGTAAAGTTATCTACAGATCAGTGTCCCAAGACACAGGAAGAAGAAGAGGACATGTCCCATGTTCTGTATGCTAGTGCAGTTGGCAGTTTGATGTATGCAATGGTCTGTAATAAACCATACATTGCACATGCAGTGGGAGTTTTGAGCAGGTATATGTCAAAACTAGGGAAGGAGTATTGGACAACAGTAAAGAGGGTCTTCAGGTATTTGCGTTGCACTACCAATTATGGATTGTGCTACCAAGGAAGACCAGGATTGGACAGAGTGGTGGACATACATGGCTTTGTTGATGCAGACTGGGCTGGAGATATGGATCGTAGAAGATATACAAGTGGGTATGTGTTTAACCTATTTGGAGGAGCAATCAGTTGGATGATAAAAAGACAGGCTATAGTGGCACTCTCAACTACAAAAGCTGAATACATGGCAGCCACTCATGAAAGCAAGGAAGCAATATGGTTACAGAGATTATGTTTAGGTATTGGGTTGGTACAAAAAGCAGTGAGATTAGATTGTGACAGTCAGAGTGAAATATTTCTAGCAAAGAACCCAGCTTATCATTCGAAGACAAATCATATTGATGTTCAGTATCACTTTGTGAGAGGCATGGTTGAGGAAAGGAAGGTGTTGCTGGAAAAGGTTGACACTTTGAATAATGTTGCAGATTCATTGAAAAAGTCTGTGAGCACAGAAAATTTCTCTTGGTGTAGAGTAACAATGGGCATTGTTGCCCTGGATTGTTGAGTATATAATCCTGTGGACCCCTAGATGCAAAGAAAACAATAAGTGGGAGAATGTTGGGTATGTGTTATATTCTTTGCATGTCTGTGTGTGGACGTGTCAGATTCGACAACTGCATCTGATGATCCCTATAGTGGTGCTTAGTGTGTCATATGCATCGACCGCTTCCTAGGGTGGGCCAGGTATGGCCCCCCCTGGTTACGCGTAGCATTCGACACCGGGAAATAGCCTGGGGCCGATGGGGTTCGGGGTAGCACTCTGAATTTTTTTGGGGGGCGATTTTTGCTATTTTTAGCGGATTTTTCTATTTTTAGTTGTTTTCTAAGTTAATCCTGGATTAAGGGATTAGGGTTTTGGTATCTACGAAATACCTAAAAACATTGTATATATTGTATGGTGAATGGTGAAATTCGATATAATGAATATAAGAAAGGTTTTCCCCCATTGAGGGTTTCTGGTATAAATCTCTGTGTACTATGTGAATGAGCCATTGATTAATTTATGTTTTGCTTAAGAATCTATATGCATTGCTTTACTTCATAGGTTTAAAACTTACATTATTTTATAGGATCCCTAATATCATCTCTTTCCATGGGTACTCACCTTTCCCCATCCTCTATCTTGTCCTCTTAGAAAAAAAAGACAAGCAGAGGACGATGCTCTCTCTTGATGGGGCCTAAGTGGTTTTCATAGATTGATGTTTGGATGGTGTGCTTTAAATAGATACCTCATTCATTACCATAGACACCATCAAAGGAAGAGGGTCGAGCATCTACCTAAATGAATCCCACAACCATCACTTCCCTTGGGGCCTACTCGATTCCTCCTAGGATGCATGTCAGGTTGCATTCATAGCCTAGACAAATGATTTGTTCTTACTCAAACCCAACTGCAACCACAACTTGGTTTGATTCTTTAGTCCATCCTTGATGATGATTTGTCGGTACTTAAGATAGTGGAAACAATTTATTAATGAAGTTGTCTTCCCAGATCAGTGTAAGGTAACAACTTCACCAGGTCATGTGATTTTCTCTTACTCAAAAAAAATCCCTTTACCACACGAAGTTTTTAGCTCAAGGATGAGCCAAGTAATATTGGTGGGGGTCTGTTGGCACCCAAAGGTTTGGGTTAATCTTGCAAACGTGCACAAACAATTTTGTGCGCTCTCATTCCAAATTTTGTGTATGCTCATCCCAAGTTTTGTACGCACCCATTCAAGTTTGGCATGTACCTAAGATAATGTGTGAAGAAGGAAAATAAGTGTGAATTGGACCAGGTTTTTACATTGTGTGTCGAGCCTAAAGTATACCAAATGCACATCGACCTAAGTTTTTTCGGTTGCACTGAAAATCAAGAAGACGCGCACTAGAACAAGAAATGAATCATCGGGAAATTTTCTCGAATGATTACTGCCATCGGCACAAGGGAACATGGAGCTAATAGAAGATGAGTTGGAAGTATAGTTAATATTTCCCTGATTCTAGAAGGCTATGTGGACTGCAGGTAGGTGTTAGAAGCGTGTGAGGAAGTTTTTTAGTAGAGCGAGTGGAGCATAGTAGAAAGAGACAAAACTCTCGAGTAGAGAAAGTTATAAAAGGAAGCAACGACCTCATAAATAGAGTTAGAGAGTTGGACACTCACTTAGATTATTTATTAAGTTATTTGTTGTATGTCGAGCTCACTCTGATCCTTTGTAATGTTGTAATTTTGGTAGATATAAGTATGATTCTGTCATATGTTTGAGGTCTAAAAGAAAGCGCATAACGTAGTATGTTGTAACCCTGAGGAGTTATCTAAAGAGGACATGAGAATTTTTTGTAGTTGAATATAGTTTGCTTAATGTATGCTTGTGTTATATGGAATGCAAGAAATAATAAAGTTGTAGTAGTTCTAATCTATCATGTGTCACTCCTATGTTATTTGGATATATGTGTGTATTGTTTTACTTATTGATTAATATTAAATTGATGTTAATGGAGTACATGAATGTTATCTCGAATGGATCCATGTGTATTTAGCCCTTCATCCATGTCACAAGACCATATGGTCTCTATGATCCTCATTATGTCTCGAGTGAGACCTTCTTTAGCCTTGGCTAAAGATTGATATGTTGGTTCTTTGGGATTTTTTTTGGTCAACTATGGACAAACCCTGGTTCTAAACTCACCAACGTTAAGAAGGACGTGTGCAAGCGTGAAATGACACCAAAAAAATGGTCAATATCCAAGGTGAAATGAAGATGTATCACCTCTTTGAATGGTGTCCAATCATTTCCAAGTGCAACGTACTCCATCCAATGCCTAACAAGCTTCGAGGTGCAATGTCAAAGATGTTGGTTTCATGCCCATCTATAAACCAATATGACTATATTTGCAAAATGAGAGCTCATATGTCCATCATCTATGGTCCAGGAGGTATGAGGGGATGTATTTAAACATGTTAAAACATCACATGACCCAAAACTCTATATTCAATGCACAACATCCTGGGTGAAATCATAAGGATGTCCTCCAAAGGACCATGTCAAGCACCCAAGTAAGTCAAAATCCATAGAATCAAGCAAGACCAATAATTACAAGGGACAAGAGTCTTTAGAATCATACAAAGTAAGCCACATGAGTGATTCACATTATATATCCCCTTCAAAATTCACATTAGCTCAAGACTTTATGTAATTTGACAAGTTTAGGTATGGGAGGAAATAAAAAGACCTTATTAAGTGTGTTAGTACCTAGGTAGAGGGATATTTTCCAAGAAACCTATCTAAGTGTAAGTGTGGTGATGAAAACGTGTTGGGCTTACTTCACGGTAATGGAGTCATTGACATGCAAGATATCATGCTCCATTTGTTTTCATGGGCGCCTCTGTAGAGTGAGCACTTGCTATTGAGATACCCTTTTCTCTGCATTGTGTGTAATCCAAACCCCTTTCTTTCCTTTTGATATTCATTTTTTTGTGTTGCAAGTCCCCTTTTTAGGTTTCAATCTTTTATTTTCTTACTGGGATTAAGTCATTTTAATTGATATGAATTCAATGCATTAGGACTAGGGGAAATCACCTCATGGAGAGGGGGTAGAGCTCAAGCTGGCCTTTGGCTTTTAAATTTGTCCATTTGTTATGTTAGCACTCTGTAACTTTCCCAAGGCTATGGAGGTAATCACAGAGGTAACATCAAACCACTTGGAGTCCTGGATCTAGCCCTCCAAGACTCAGAGAGGGCTCTCTCTGTCTAATCTAGCTTTGTTTGTTGGGAATTTTAGGCTAGTTATTATTGTACAGAGGTTTGGTTTTTAAAATTGGTTGGTTGGAACAGGAAAGGAGGTCCATTGGGAAATGGAGTCAAAGAGGCATGATCCCATCAAGACAGTTTCTACAAGGAAAACTCACAGGGAAAGATAGGTACCTTGCTGGATTCTTTGAAATTGTTGGATGATATGAAAGAAAAGGTGAGGAAAGAGAATTGTATCAAAGCAATTAAGAATTCTAAAACTAACCATCTAGTAGAAAACACAGAAATTATCCAAAGCCAGAAACATAGTGTATTTTAAAACAAATTATGGTCGTAATCTTCTGTTAAATAATTCAGAAAGAAAATAGTATGTGACAGGGAAAACATATTACAGAAGAGACACTTCACCAAAACTATATGCCATGGGAATCTTGAAAGCTTGACTGGTATCACTGAAATTTGATTTAAAGAGGCTATGTGAGCTATTTTACAAAAATTAAATCATGGTCCCCAACTAATCAACCATTGTACATTTGAATTATTAAAATATATATAATAGACTCTCCCCGGGATCAGGAGATCGAATTCAACCACCTCGGCCAAAAATAGAAACAAATCCCTGAAAATCTTGAACTGTCAGCCATGAAAGATGGGTCAAACTATTGAAAAAGGGGGTCGACTCAGACATTTATTTCTCCTCAACGATGACACCTGTGTATAAAATTAAATATTTTATTGTATATGAGCATGTTCTAGACAAAAACCTCTTATGGTTTTTCCAAATTCATCTCCAGCTCGCCGAAACAACTCCCGCAAAATCATCATTGAAACAGGAAAAAACGAAAAACTGAAAAATGGGGCTCAAAGATGCCTTCTATTATCCCAACTTCTGGCACTTGTGTAAAATATGGGATAGGTTATTGTTCTTCAGCCCGTTTTGAACACAAATAGCTTTTGAATTTTGAAAATTCGTCACCGTTTACCCAGAATCAATCTCGGAAGACGAACAGGTAAAACTGGCAAAAACAAACAGTTTTATTTGGGAAAAGCGGTTTTTAGAAGGATAAAGTGGTATATCAGACCCCCCCGAGGTGGTAAATGGTATTGGGAGGGAGGGTCTGAGTTCACCATGAGGTGACAATTGTCCCTTGCAATACCACTTGCTCAAACCCCTTGGTGGTAATGTGACATGAGGGGGTAGGAGCTATGAGAAGTGTGTGAGTGTTTGAAACTTTAGGATATAATGTATTTTTTTTTTATTGTTTGTTTTTAATTTTTGTTTTTTCGTTTTGTTTTTTAATATATGTATTTGTTATTTGTTTTATCTATGTTTTATTTTATTTTGTTTTTGTTTTATTTTAATATTTTTTTTTGTTTGTTAATTGGTTCGGACCTTCTTGGCATCGGGATTAACCTTTGGCTTGAGAAACCACGACTCAAGGGAATCTAAGCCATCAAAATCACCCGGGGATCACACCTGGCCTGAGCCACACTAACCCTTAATATGGTTGGATTTTTTTGTCCCCGCAGGTTTCGAACCGGTGACTTTTCAACACGAAGTGGCTTAACAACACACTTTGTCACCGATTGTCCTACACCTCGAGTACTTGTTTTATTTTAATATTTGTTTTTATTATTTATTATATTTTAATTAATGTTTTTAGTTTTGTTTTATTATGTATATTTATTTCTTTAATTACTTGTTGTTTTATTTGTTTTTATGCTTTTTAAATTATTTGTTATATGTTTTATATTGTTTTTATTTTTTAATTAATGTTAATTCTAATAAACCAACCTAATTATTAACAAACTAACTTATTTATTAATTAATAATTAATTTATTATTAACAATTTTAATTTAATTTTATTAATCTAACTACACTATTCTAACTGAATTTACTTTATTATGCTAATTAGTATTAAAAAATGCCACTAACCATTTATTATTAACCTAATGTTTGTTATCCTAAGTTTGTTTATGCAGGGATAAGTGGTGGGCAAGATGTAGCCAATGGGATAAATGGACAAGGCGCAGAGGTGGATGAAGGTTGCAATAGGGTGATGAAGGATCGGGCGAAATGGATGGAGGGGGGAAATAATTCAACCGAGCCCAACAATCCAGATGTCTTCACCACAGGAGCAACGCCAAATAAACAATTGAAGAATCAAGTTACCTATGATTATAGGACTCCAACATAGGCTCCACCTGGGGATGGTAGCTCTTTCAGGAGGTGAAAAGAACCACTGAACTCTAAACATGCAGACCAGTGCTTTGTCCATTGGGTTGATCCCAAAATATTATTATACAACTTGTACCTATGTTAATCTTTCAATTGAGACCATATCAAACTGAAAACTGAAATTTGAAATTGAAAAATTGTTGAAAGGGATGCTCAAAGGGATGAGCTTATTACCCTATACTGTAGAAAATCATGTTGAATCAAATAATAGAAAAATGCCAATGAAGCCAGTCAAGTAGCTGCTGAGACAAGTGGACTGCTTGACTATTTATTAGCACAATAAAAAAGGCAACTTGACCTTTTGCCCACAGAATCAAAACTGCAAAGTGTAATGGCCACTGCTGAAAACATGATTGATCTTTTATGCTGAAAAAATCTTCCATGTAGTCAGCTATGGGATCAGGAAAGACATTACCTATTTCTTGACTTTCAATGAATTTATCGTCATAATTGGGTATGACACATAATCTTTTTACATCGTTATACAATTCCTGATATGGCTACAAATTTTATGGTGAACATTGAAATGAGACTCCTATTGGAACAAACCATGAAAGAAAATTCATAATCAAGTCTATATCATAACCTCTTTTAAGTTCATAGCTAGCCCATGAACCATGACTTTGACAACACAAGTCGTCCAAGAAATCAGGCATTGGATCTTGTAGGAACTGAGATGTTTGTTGCATTGGTTCCAATGAAAGTTCTTGATCTTCTGTGTGCTTATCATCCATGACATGATTAAAAAATTTCTTCAAAAATTGAAATGAATTAAAGCTTAATGGTACAAAGTTATTTTGGGTTAACTCATACTTTGTCTCAGGCTCTAAGATTTCATTTGGAATTTGAAAATCAATGTAGCTCAAGGGTTGCAATTCCGGGTCTAGAACAACTTCCATATCCTCAATGACATCTTCAACTGAGTGATCAGAACATTCTTCATCTTTACTATCAATGACTTGTGTATACTTTTCTCTCATAATTTGACATGAAGAGAAACATAAAGGCATAGATCTTTCACTTACTCTGATATTTGTTGTATTTTCCTCCTTGTTGTCATAATCAATATGCACAGACTAATTGTCATATTTGAGTTGTAACTAATCTTCTTCCTGCCAACAACATGTTGTTGATTGCTTTAAACAGTCAACATTTGTTTCATCCACATAATCATCATCATATTGATCATACTTGGGTAGATTATCCAGGTAAGAAATGTCATCAAACATGCACATCATATCAGTTGGTTGTTCCTCTGCAAGTTGAGATGGAGTTTCATCTTTGATTGTGTTATGAATTGAATACATGAAATGATCATTTTCCAATCCATGATACCAAGGGTGAGCTACAAAGTGTTTGGGAACATTGATCCTTTCTTTCTCTGTAATCAATGGGGAATGATGCCTTTGAACAACAAGTTGTTCTCTTATGCTAATCCCATGTAACATTTCTTCCATGGTGCTGGCCAGAATGTCCAGTTTAGCTTCTAAAGATTTTAGTTGCTCCTTTGATATTTTCTTCCTTTCTTCAGCCTTCAACCTTGACTTTTTGATCAGCAAATTGGCTTCCACACTAATTGCATTGTTTTGCATCTCCTTGAGTGTTGTAGTGTCCCTTTCTCTCAATTGAAATGCCATCTCTGGATCAAAGGCATCTGGGTAACGTAAGAGAGCTAAACCAGGAGGTGGTCTTATATCAACAGGCATGGAATTGTAAACTTGATTGAATCTGGCTTAAAAATATTGCACTGTTTCTCCTAGTTGTCTTTTCAAGTGATTATAATCTTCCAAAATGAGGAAGGGATTCCTCTTGATCACCCATTGATCCAAGAAAACTTTCACAAACTGATTTAGATCACTAATACTTGCAGCTGGTAGATCTTTATACCATTTCTTAGCTCTATTTTGCAAAGATAAAGAAAAAATCCTAATACCAACATCACTTTTTCCCACCTCAAAAAGGTCAAGATAAATTTCAAAACCTTGAATTTGTTTCTCAACTGTGATGTAGCCATATTCTCCGTCAAATCTGAGAATATATTGGAAGTAGTTGGTAGGGAAATCATGGACTATGGGAGGTAAGACAAGAGGCTTGTATATATATCATATTTTTACAGGTGTAATAGTATGTACAAGGATTGTAACGCTAGGGTTAACCTCTTGAGGCTCATTAGGTTGAACATGGTCTTCATAAATTTTGGTAGTAATATCTGGATCAGGATCGTGAGAAGGGAAGAAATAATTAAAAATGAAACCTATCATATCTTAGATAAACTTCCAGCTTGCATACCTGATCTTTTGAGATGGTCTGGTCATGTTGCAAGTTCCTCCTCCAGTGGAATCTTTGAATTGGAACTGATCTAGAGTTGATTGGAGTCGCCAGTAAATTTTTGTTTCAAAATTCAATAGACAATGGAATCGCTAGGTGAATGATACAACCTTCTTGTGTTTGGCTTATGTTCACCATCAGAAGTCAAATCTGAATTGGATATACTTTTCTGGAGAACCTGAAAGCTCATTCCCCAATGGAGTCACCACTCTGTTAGCACTCTGTAATTTGCCCAAGGCTGTGGAGGTAGTCACAGGGGTAACATCAAACCACTTGGAGTCGTGGATCTAGCCCTCCAAGACTCAGAGAGGGCTCTCTCTGTCTGATCTAGATTTTTTTGTTGGGAATTTTAGGTTAGTTATTATTGTACAGAGGTTTGGTTTTTAAAATTGGTTGGCTGGAATAGGAAAGGAGGTCCATTGGGCAATGGAGTCAAAGAGACCTGATCCCATCAAGATAGTTTCTACAGGGAAAACACACAGGGAAAGATAGGCACCTTGTTGGATTCTTTGAAATTGTTGGATGATATGAAAGAAAAGGTGAGTAAAGAGGATTGTATCATAGCAATTACGAATTTTGAAACTAACCATCTAATAGAAAACACAGAAATTATCCAAAGCCAAAAACATAGTGTATTTTAAAACAAATTTTGATCGTAATATTCTGTTGAATAATTCAGAAAGAAAACAGTATTTGATAGGGAAAACATATTACAGAAGAGACACTTCACCAAAAATATATGCCACGGGAATCCTAAAAGCTTGACTGGTATCATTGAAATTTGATTTAAAGAGGCTCTATGAGCTATTTTACAAAAATTAAATCATGGTCCCCAACTGATCAACCTTTGTACATTTGAATTATTAGAATATATAGAACAGAATATCCCCAGGCTCAAGAAGTCGAATTCAACCACCTCAGCCAAAAATAGAAACAAATCCCTAAAAATCTTGAATTCTTAGCCATGAAAGACAGGTCGAACTACTGAAAAAAGGGGTCAACTCAAACATTTTTTTCTCCTCAACGGTGACACTTGTGTATAAAATGAAAGAGGTTATTGTATATTATCATGTTCTGGACAAAAACCTCTTTATTTTTTTCCAAATTCATTTCCAGTTTTCCGAAACAGCTCCCGCAAAATCATGATTGAAACAAGAAAACACGAAAAAATGAAAAATGGGGCTCAAAGATGGCTTTGATTCTCCCAACTTATGGCACCTGTGTAAGATATGGGAAAGGTTATTGTTATTCATCCCATTATGAACAAAAACCTCTCTTTGATTTTGAAAATTCGTCCTTGTTTTCCCGGAATCAATCTCGAAAGACGAACAAGTAAAACTAGAAAAAAAGCGATTTTATTTGGGAAAAACGATTTTAAAGGGATAAAGTGGTATATTGGACCCCACTTCAATGGTATTAGGAGGGGGGTCTAATTTCACCATGAGGTGACACTTATCCCTTGCAATACCACTTTCTCAGACCCCTTGGTGGTGATGTGACGTGGGGGGGTCCGAGCTATGGGGGAGTGCGTGAGTGTTTGAAACTTTAGGATATAATGTATTTTTGTTTTTTTTATTGTTTGTTTTTTTGTTTTTGTTTTTAAATATATGTATTTGTTATTTGTTTTATTTATGTTTTATTTTATTTTGTTTTTGTTTTATTTTAATATTTGTTTTTATTATTTATTATATTTTAATTTATGTTTTTAGTTTTGTTTTATTATGTTTATTTTTTTATTTAATTACTTTTTAAATATATGTATTTGTTATTTGTTTTATTTTATTTTGTTTTTGTTTTATTTTAATATTTGTTTTTATTATTTATTATATTTTAATTAATTTTTTTAGTTTTGTTTTATTATGTTTATTTTTTTATTTAATTACTTTTTGTTTTATTTGTTTTTATGTTTTTTAAATTATTTGTTATATGTTTTATATTGTTTATATTTTTTAATTATTGTTAATTCTAATAAACCAATCTAATTATTAACAAACTAACTTATTTATTTATTAATTAATAATTAATTTATTATGAATAAGTTTAATCTAATTTTATTAATCTAACTATACTAATCTAACTGAATTTACTTTATTATATTAATTAGTATTAAAAAATGTCACTAACCATTTATTATTAATCTAATGTTTTTTATCCTAAGTTTGTTTATGCAGGGATAAGTGGTGGGCGAGATGTAGCCAGTGGGATAAATGGACAAGGCGCAGAGGTGGATGAAGGATGCAAGAGGGTGATGAAGGATCGGGTGAAATGGATGGAGGGGGAAAAGGAATTAACCGAGCCCAACAAGCCAAAAGTCTTCGTCACAGGAGCAATGTCAAATAAATAGCTAAAGAATCAAGTTACCTATGGTTATAGGACTCCAACACATTATCCCATATTTTTTTCCTTTATTGTATTCTATTTTTATAGAATCCGCATCAACCTCGACATTCTATCCCTTCTTCTCATAGGAGAATGAACCACGGGTCCTTTTGGGATACATGTAAAACCATTATCGAAGTCTACTACACTACGGAAGGCCCCATGATGATAAGTGTTAAGTATGGGGATGGGGGGGAGGTATGTTACCCTTATCAAAACCTCCTAGTAGTACCCATGTTACCTAAGAGTGACAACACAAGACTAGGACACTAATGATGGCCACCAAGGTGAAACAAGGAAAACAACATAACTTTGGAGCTTATGATTCATTATCCAAATTCAACCCGTGATGCTTACTCACATGCAAATGCGTTAAATATGACACTTTATATGAAACAATGACTAGTGTACCTCAAAATATGTTGGACCACCATCATGTGATGAACCATGTTGATTAAGTGTGATAAGTTGAGTTGAATGAGGAGGGAGGCATATGGGGGGCTACTAGTCTACTGCATGTGGAGAATGTTGATCATCATCATCATCATCAAGATCATTTTATTCATTGCGGGCCATGATACATGATCTCTTCTAGTTAGCCCTAGGTGAGAGGGGGTAACAAGAACTATTTTAGGTAAAGGTAGAAGTTTCTCATTCCATTTTCCTTCCTTGTCATATTACAATCATTATCCATTATTTTATATTCTTGTTCTATGTTCTCATATTGTAAGGGATCCCAAGTCTACAATTACTTGTAACCAACACCAAGGATCCAAGAATTGGGAAGGTTGTGTGTGAGCATAAAGGCTAGGACAAGATAAGAACCTATCACTTGCATGATTTTTTTGTTTACTAACTTTCTCTAAGCAAAACAATTGTCTCACTAAGATTTCCTAGAGGGAAATCAATAGTGTGTTCTTCTTTCCTACACAAGAACACAAGCTTGTATCAATTTCCTGAGGCATTATATATTAGAGAAGGTAAATTCACAAAATTTGTTGTGCATGGCTATGATAATAGGGTTTCATTGTTGATTGAAGGCTAGATGTATCCCCTGGAGTTTCTTGTAATGAGCAAATTGACCGAGTCATTGAATGTTGCAGGTTGCGATAAGTGTGATTAAGCCCATGGTTGATTATTCATCTTGGTGGTCTCATAGCCCCACTTGGGGTGGAATCTATAACATATGCCTATGGTTGGTTGGTGAATCTCTCTTATGTAGACGGTCTTTTACCACCCTTTTTTAAAAGATAAGTGTTTAAATATTGTTTACTTCTATGGAAATTAATTATTTGGAATCTATATTGATGAAGAATTCATGCATGATTCAATATGAATTTGCTTATGAATGAAGATAATAATTTTCTCCCATGGTTCCCATAGTTATAGGTTTAAATTCTATTGTTTCATCTTTAATTCCTCACTTAGCATGCACTAGTAGTTGGTTGGGTTCATTTTAGAATCTAAGTTGTTCAATATGGTGAGCTTGATAAGTTCGTAGTCAAAATTCAAAACTAGATCCAATGGGTACTTATTTGTAGGCTCAAAGGGCATGGACAAGTATTCCATAAAAATCCCCACAAAATAATGATTGAGCCACTGACAGATTATCAACCATCCAATTTCA
Source organism: Picea engelmannii (assembly GCA_009831015.1). Lineage (NCBI taxonomy): Eukaryota > Viridiplantae > Streptophyta > Pinopsida > Pinales > Pinaceae > Picea > Picea engelmannii. Next base: position 423,059 of record ML795775.1, read on the forward strand.
AAATGAAACCCTTTCCTCATCATTGTACACAATGGTGGTAAGGCTAAGTGTTTGACCACCTAATCTCAACATAATCCATACAAGTCTCTACAATGCAATTGTGCCCCAACCCAAAACAAAATAAGGAAGGTTGGGACAATCCAAAGTAGCAACAAAGGTATATTTTAGTGGTGGATTTTTGCCAATTGGCCATTTTTCAACCATTTTTTCAAAAAATATATTTGTAACTTGGTCATTTTATTTTTAAAAGTTCACCTATTTTTTTTACATAAAATATGATTATGTTGGTAACGCTAAACTTTACAAGATTTAATAGTAAATTGTATCTTTTTCAATGAATATTCACCTACATATCTATATGGATGGTTTTTTCGAACTAAAATATTCGCCTAGAATACTATAATTGGTATAATATTTGAATCCTTAAAACATACCTTGGTAGCAACCTCCCCTTGCCATCCATATGACTAGAAAAAAAAAATCATAAACCATATAACATTCAATGATATTAACTTCTTATAAACACAATATTTGGACTAGGGATCAAATTTCTATCTTTTAAAACCATTGATTTTTTATGACAGTTCACAGTTCCTTGGACATTCTATAATGCTACCTTCATTGAATATCAGTAGTAAAGTAGTCCATTTCCTTTTCCATGCCTTCATCATCGAGCCCGATTAGTGCCTTGTAGGGATTCAACAAGACCATTCTTTTGAGCCCAAAATCTCGTATCCAACCACCAAGATAGAACCTTGGTCACTTCAAATATTCCTCTTCCTTCAATATTGTCTAAGTGTTCAATAAGGGAGGCAAAGAGAAAGACCTTTAGCTTTTCAAAAGGAAGAATCTTGGGAAGGGCACATAATATCCTTCCCAACGAATGAGGTTGTGTTTATTAGGGGCAAACACCACCATAATGACTGCTTCACTTGACATGCCTTCTAGGCCACCACCATTTTATTGCTCTAAAAATTATTTTAGACCAATGCACCAATGCTTCTTCATTATTGGTTTGGGAATCATTTTGATCTTGGGATTGATGGGGCACGATTAATTAGAACTACTAGATTATTAGGTGTCACCATAAGGAGGAAACCCCAAATTCTATCATTCGTGAAAGACATAATTAAGAATAAGAATACCAAGAACAAGAAGAAAGGAACAAATCCAAAATCATTATTCTCAATATTATTCACATGATAATAAAATATATAGTACAATCCTTTGATAACCATCTTTAATGGTCCACATAAGTAATCATATGCTATTTCTGATAATGAATATATACCAAGACAAACATAAGG
>ML795775.1:442370-453932 GCA_009831015.1 Picea engelmannii
CCCAAAAGCACACTCCCTGACTCAGTCCGGAGTCCAAGGGGGTTCTACCGATGCCTCCGCATCCTCAAGGTCAAAAACCATGCACACTCAATAAAGCTAAGTCAATAGCACATGTCTACATCAAATAGTAACACATCATGTCATATGTCAATCACATCATAATCAAATATAAAGGTCTAACATCAGAAAGGGTCCAGATCACTTGCGAGCAAGTGTCCTCAAATAATAAGTGTTCTCAGTGCGCCAGAGCGGGATGTTACAAGGGGGCTCAAGACACAAAAACAATATGATGCAATTCTTCTTGAAACACAAATAGAAAAAAACATTTTTTCTAGCTTTGGGCTCTCGACAATGCCACCTATGTGGCTCATAAACTCCTTTTTTTGGGACTAGATGATTTTGGTAAACACTAACAAGCAATGTTGTAAAACTTGAGATATTCAATGAGAAGAAACATCTCATAACTATAAAATTCACCCTTCATCTAAGAAGTCGAAAGTGGGGATTATCTATTCCATCGAAGTTGTCTACAACAGACACCTAACCCTAATTGCAATTACAAGTACTAGTGCACACACAAGCATGAGCACAAAGATGACATGTCACTTGAGAGACTTGCAATTTGGAGAGGGTTATAACACCATCCCACCTTCACCAACATGAAAAGCCACCATTTACAACTCACATACTTCATTAACCCACTTAATGATGACTTCAAGTGGAATATAGTGGATGAAATCATGTGAATTGTGTGCTTTCTAAACTTGCCATAGACACTAAAATGTTCATCAAAAAACACATCCAGAAAAAAATCATCAAGGGGTAGTTCATCAGCTCATGGAAGACCTTCAATGCAAACTTTTGTGGGGTCTTTAGTGGGACTATGCTCATAGTAAAAAAAAATATAGTGTTGTTTGGATGACAACAGTATTTGATGGATCAAATGATAAGTCCTTGAACCTAGGGTATGTCATTAAAAGGAACCTTCTAGCCTTGTGACACTTGGGAATTACCAATTAAGGCCATTGTAGGACAATTGAGATGTAAAGACAAGGAGTGATGGCAGTGACAATGGACATGGATACATACATACTTGAATGATATAAACTCTAATGGTTCATAATGCAAATAATTTTTTCGCTTGTAAACTCTCATAAGTTTGTTTTATTCAATAGGAAACAAATTTGCAATAATAATAGAGCTTAACAAGTCATGCATATAAATGCAGAGATAATGTGAGTACAAAAGCTAGCTCTTTGGAATGCAAGTTTAATGTCTACAATGAAAACATTAAAGTGACATTATTGTATAGTTTAAAATTCATGGGCACAAAATATTGCTTGAGTTCCAAGTTAATTTTTAGAAAATTCCTACTTCAAAATTACAAAATATTGCTTGAGTTCCAAGTTAGTTTTTAGAAAATTCCTACTTCAAAGTCACTTATGGTAAGATTTCAACATGTATTAGGTGTAAATTCTTTGAGAGACTCCATAATTTTTCCCTATTTTAAGCAATTTAAGATACTTGGTTGACTAACTTGTGTGAGAAAATAAATGGATGAATATAGTTTGGTTTTTAAAAACATATTCTACAAAAAAAATTAAACCTAAAAATATATACCATAAACCATTTTAAAAACTAATAAATACAACCATAAATCAAAATGGATCGTGTCTAATGAATTTATGACACCTTGATCATCTTTAAGGATTTCAAGACCAAAATTAATCAATAAGCAAAGAATTAATGCATCATGTGTAAAGAATCATGTAGGATACATTTACTTTGGGACACCTTTACTCCCTACCTTGCTTCATTAGCTTATAAAAAAATAAGTGAGAGCCCTATTAGTACCTTTAACCTTTTTATTGGATATAATTTGTTATAGAAGTTACTAACCTTCCTTATTAAGTCAAATCTTTTAGACAGCCATCTCCTAGAGAATATTAATTAATAATTCTAATCTTTCAACCTTTTTCTTGGATATTGTTATGGAAGTTAGTAGCCTTCGTTATGAAGTCCAGTCAAATGTATCAGACAACGACCTTTTAGAGAGTATTAATTAATAATTCTAATATTTTAGACAACCACCTTTTAGAAAGTATTATTATTAATTAATAATGTATTTAACCTTCTTATTGTGTATAGTCATACCACCTCTTAGAAAGTAGTATTATTATTAATTAATAATGTATTCAACCTTATTTTTGTCTATAGTTACCAATTCTCCTTGTGAGGAAAAGTTTGACATGCAGCCATATATTTGACTTTTAAATAATGATGTTGTCACAATGATGTTGTCACTAGGAAAATGGAGTTCATTTTTATAATAAAGCCTTCATAGGAAGAGTATATAGACATTATTTTTAATGATTGATTGTGTCCTTCACTTGACTTCCGACCATGTTTTCTAAAAGAAGCAATAAATTTTGGTTTATTTTTAAGGATTTCAATTTTTATTTATAAACTAGGTAAAGGTTTATTGACATAAATTCCCTTAAATTTTACAGGCATAAATAACTAATTATTCTTTTCAATAATATTACATTTCATGGAGATGAATGTCAATACTTGAAAAAACAAGAATCAAGTTATCCACATTCTCAAAGGTTAAGGGGATGGGATTTAATAGATTGACCTCTTCCTTGGTTTGAATGCTTGAGTAATCCATTGCCAGTAATCCATTGTCATTGATTCTTCCATTAAATTAAAGTCACTTGCAGGCCTCATTTTTCTACAATTACATTGGGCTCGATAACAATGTCTTAAATGATATTTAAGAAATATATTATTAAAATTGTACTCAAATTATAATTATCTTCTTTGGTAGTTGTTAAAATGACATTTAAAACACCAATCAACGAAGCTATGTTTATGCTCATGAAAAAAGTCATTTGGGAATTTTCAAGATGATATTTAATGTTTTTTATGAAGCATTTACCATTTAGTTTAGTAGTACATATTAACATTTTTTTTATAAAAAAAAATAGTGTACAATACAACTTTCTTTGTATTTAAGGAAAAATGTTCATTCAACAATCGACTTCTAAACTAATCTTCCCAAAATCCTAAACCAATGTTACCAAAAATTGTTTTTTATATTAAACATTTGAATCTTAACATAGATCTACTGAATAATTGTTGATCATGTAAAAAAAAATTGAAAGGCAAAAGCTATAAAAAAAAAATTACATTATAGATTTAGCATGGGCAACGCATTGATGTTAAAGATGGGGACAATTTCCTATGATTTATGAATCAAAGGATCATGCATTATGGTGTGGTTCCCCTGCTTCCCTTTTTTAATCCAACCTTTGTTAACCAGCTTCAAAATAGGTTGATTTGCAATTGTTAGGACACTCTCATGCTCTTTCTCATTGTTCTTTAACATATTTATCTTTAAGTATTGTATCCCTATCTTTCTTAAAATATTTCCTCTCCATCCCCATTTGAATCCCTCTTAAAAGGGTTTATAGGTAAAAAGATAACTAGTTTCCTTAGGGGGTTTCCCAACCCATCTTGGGGTGGATCATGGCCATTTATAGTAGTGACATCCCCATTTTGGGAAGAGAATTAGTTGTATCATAACCTTCTTGATTTGGTTTCATACACAATTCATCATTTCCATTGTCCTTCCACTAAGTATATTTACATGTTTTTCCTTTTTGTGTGCAAAGGACTTGCCTTCGAGAAAGAAATAAGTATCCAAATTATCATGCTAAAGCATGTCCTATCATGAAAAGATATATGTTCATAATATAAAATTTGCTCTTGTCTACAATACTCATACTTTTTTAAAGACGGATAAATTAACTATGTTCGTCTGTCTCCACCCACATTCGTCTCGTCTATCCACGGAGTGTCCCCCATCCCCAATGGAACCTCCGGATGGAAAACACTATGATTGGTAACTATTTGATGAAACCTCCAGATGAAACGGGGCTTGCTTTCTTCATAAACGGAAGGGGGTAAAAGCTTATACACCAAAGGGAACGGGTTTTTATTGCCGAAGCTGATACACCGGCGATAGTTAATCGAATAAGCGATGTTCTATTCATCGATTGTCACTTCCTTTGTCCGGGATTGTAAGTTATCAATAATCATACTTTTTTAAAGGCCAGTTTAAGATAAGATCCAAAAGTAACTCCATTGGACTTGAGAGAATTTTTATTCCATAATTCTATAAAGAGATAGAGAAATATTACCCATAACATAATCGAAGAAAATGACTATGTATGTGGATTAAATCCCATATTTAACGGTTGCATAAAAGGTCAATGTTTCCCATGAATTAAAGGTCTTTTGTTAAATATGTTACCAAAGATATTTTGTCAAATATGTTGTAATTTTTTTTAATACATTTGTTGATGTACTTAATTTCATTGTATGGGTAGTTGTATCTTTTAAAATTATTCTTTTAAGGCATTTGTGTATATATAATGGGGCAATGTTAAACTATTAGGATCTATTAATTTTCATGTGGGATTTAGGATAGCCCTATGTGGCTCTTGTTACATAAAATATGAAACTAAGTAATTCCTTATTCTTCAATACAGGTGAACAAGTTACTTAGTAAACGAGATTATTATTTATCTCACATTCCATATGTGAAGTGGTATTCTCACTATCAAGTCATATATATTAAGGAGGTCTTGATATCTTTATCCATTTTATTGTTGTGGGTCATAAATGAAATCAAGTGTGTGGATATCATAGAGCTTTATGCTTAATATTAATGAAGCAATTCATATTTGATACTAGATGTTTCTCCTACAATTTAATTCTCATATATTAATGGTCCATGTTCATAGATTCATAGAATATTATAAATCGTTTTATCCTTATTCTTTTTAATTTCTAAACTTTTAAGATGGTATGAGATCAACATGTTTTTTAACATGGTATAAGAGCTATTGCAGTTTCCTTGGATTAATATTTTGGCATAATGCAACATTTGTTGGAATACTGAGAGGGGGGGGTGAATCAGTATTACCCTTTTTCAACAATTAGCAGTTACTTTTATATTTTGTTAATTATCACAATAGATCAACAATGCACTTCTTTGTAAACTCAATTATATAAATATAATTAATAGGAATTACAAGGTCTTTTATGAAGAACTGTGAAGGATGCCAATCCTTTTTAGAGCACCGACTCTAGGAGACACAAATCCCCTTCTTCAGGGCACCAACTCTAGGAAGAACCAACTCCCTTGTCTTTAGGGCACCAACCCTAGGAAGCGCCAACTCCCTTGTTTTTAGGGCACCAACCCTAGGAAGCACCAACTCCCTTATCTTTATGGCACCAACCCCAAGAAGCACCAACTCCCTTGTTTATTTAGGGAACCAACCCTAGGAAGCACCAACTCTCTTGAATTACACTTAAAGGATATGAATCCTTCTGTGCTCCTCCCTTCCACCCTCACTTCATAAGAATCATCAGTTCTTCTTCTTAGACTCTGTTGTTGTTTTGATCTTCTGATCTGGACTACAGAGACACTTTCTTCTCCCCATTCTTTCTTGTTTATATACTCTTCCAACTGGTGTGAGCTATGAAGCATTATGTCCCTTTGTTTGGACCATCACACCTCTTCATTTTAAATTAACAATAATCTCTATTATTATTCAAACATTATTGTGAAGGATTTTAATTCAGTGAGTGTGCTTTTCATAAATTGATCACAGGTATGGATTGATTTCTTTTGACTCAATTCCATATCTCTGGAAATGTTGCAGAAATCGAATCCTACAGAGGCGCTTCCTTAAAACCATTTGCATGTTACCAATAACACAAAACCATGGGATTATTAATTAAGCGATGTACCCAGCCCCTCGTGGCTTATGTGTTCGTAACCCATGATCGGGGGTTGTAACCTAGTCCTCCGATACTTCGGCCTTTGGGCTTTTTTCTCTCATCCAAACTTCTGGAGTTTCAACTCTCCGAAGTGGTTACCTCTTACACAGGTTGATCCAATGGTTGGCATGTTTCCCGGAACTGAATCAACGATTTAGATTTGATCCTTACTTATCCTTCCATCGCTTAATCCAATAGTTGTGACTTAAAAAAACATTTATATGGACGACCATTATTTACTTCGGGACTTCGGGACTTCCACCCTCTGAAATCTTTCAACCTTTCAGAGTACATTTCGCCAAAGTATATCGGACGGTTGATATTTTTTCTTCCATAGATGGATGATCCTTGATTTTTCAGAGGTTTCAAACAGATCGACAGCCATGACTTGATCTACAGTTGAGTGGACAGTTTTCGTTCACTTCTCACAAGGATTGATCCAATAGTTAACATAAATTCTGGGACCAAATCAACGGTCTAGCTTCAATCCTTACTTATCCTTCCACCTCTTAATCCAACGGTTGCGAATTAATCAAAGGTTGAGATGGAAAACCACTATTTACTTTCGGACTTCGAAGGTTCGGAGGTCCGGGTAATTGTTGTTCCAATTTCCACCGAAGTTGGTCAGTGCCGAAGTGGTCAACATGGGAGAGATTACGTCATGTTTTGATCTAACGGTCATGATTCATCCTAGAGGATATTAAATCAATGATTATCATTGACTTCGGCCTTCGACGCTTCGATTATTTGCTGGTTTCCCTTGAAGGACAAACTCACAGAGTGACGTAACTTGTTGATGTCATTGTTGAATTGGCACTGGCCGAGTGGTTGCCACATGTCACATAGATTCATGACTTACTTAACCTTAAAGTGCCAACTGGACCTAGACACTTTTCACCATATGATTGCACCACGTGTCCTTGCTGACGTGGATCTCTTATCGCGACACATGTCCTCCTCCTGGATCTAACAGTTTTTATCAGTTCTATATCAATGGTCTAGATTCCTTTTGGCCTTCGGGACTTTGGGTTATCCGTTCCCAATTCTCAATTCTCTCGAAGTGATATTTCCCGAATAAAACTCGAGCAACTTGTCTTCATCTAACGGTCGATTTTTTACACAAAAATCCTAACACGATCCAACGGTTGTCGGGATTTCAGCTATTTCAGGATCTTGTGAATCCTTGATCCAATGGTTGTGATTAGTTCTAGATCAATGGTCTAGATTCATTTCATCCTTCGGGGCTTTGGGTTATTCATTCCCAATTCTCAATTATACCGAAATGAGATTCCCCAAATAAAACTCCAGCAACTTGTCTTCATCTAATGGTCCATCTTTGATGCAAAAATCCTAACACGATCCAATGGTTGTCGGGATTTCAGCTATTTCGGGATCTCGTGAATCCTTGATCCAACGGATGTGATTAGCTCTTAGATCAATAGTCCAGATTTATTTTGGCCTTCAGGACTTTGGGTTATTCGTTCCCAATTCTCAATTTTCCCGAAGTGAGATTCCCCAATTAAACCTTGACTTCATATAACGGTCGAGAATTCTCTCGTAGTAGATCAATGTTCAGGGATGATTTCAAAATCGAAACTTGCTTAATCGTTAACTAAACCCTTGCATCGCGCAATGGTTCCCTGTCATTGATCTGCCATTATTGAGATCTAACGGTCAGGACTTAATCGGATGTTTGATCCGAAGGTCCTCCTCTGTAACTCCTAGATCTGACGGTCTTGGTTTGTCTCGAAATATACATCAGTGGACACGATTCTCCATCTATTATTTTGTAGTTTTATTGTGGGGATTTCAATCCTGATCGTGTTTCTGCAATACTCTTTCCCTACTGATCTTTTTGGTAGATTCCTCTGCATGTTGTTTATAACAACTCATCATCATTGCAATGTGCTTTCCCTTCTAATCTTTTTGGTTTTGTACTTGTATTCTAACTGATCGAGATCATTGATTTGTTGGGAATTCGATCCCGATGGTGTTTCTGCATTGCGTTGATCTCGTGAAATCTAATACACTGCCTCTCCTGAGCTGTAGGTATATTCCTCTACATGTTGTTCATAACAAATCATCATCACATCATAATGACATCGTTTGTTGACATCAATGACAATATGTCCAATAATCGCCCCCTTTGTCATTGAGGGAAACACACTAACTTCATACACAAACTCCCCCTATGATGATGCTTCTCTCCTCTGAAGTTACTCTCCCACTTTGACATCAATGGCAAAGGGTTTCTTCCCCTATGATTAATCTTTGTCTATGCGTATGTTTTTTACCAAAATACGAATTCGGGTAACTCCCCCTGCAATCATGCTCTGCCTGCCATAACTGAATGACTCCCCCTGTCAATCTGCTCTCTCTGCCTCTGATTGTTCTCCCCCTTTGCTTCTAAAAGGGTGGTTCTTCATGACAATCTCTATGCCCCTGTCATCTCTACAAGATGCCATTGATACCGCTATATACAACATACTAACTTCCATTTAGGGTTTTTCCACTTATAACCACTTTGGGACCAATGCATGATCATATCATATGACTTTACTGAGAGAATACATAACCTACATTGTTCTTGGGTAGATGAAGGCCTGCAACAAACTATGTCAGAACCTGCATAGAGTTATATCATCAAACCATGATTCTTTCGATGATCCTTGTTATCTATTCATTTTTATGTGCTTCAATACTCATAGGAGTATCAACAAGAACATTTTTTAAGTCTTCCCTAATTTCTCCTTCCCTTATTTGTTTCTATTTTTTTTTTTGAGAAGAAGTTTCAGTGGATCATTAAAATAGCATTGGAAAACGTTTGAGATCATCATCACTCAATTCTTCAAGTTGTTATACTATTGAAGATTCATTATCATCATCACTATTTTGTGCACGAGAAGCTTCTTTATCCTTGTTTTGATAATTTTCCCTTTTTATTTTCCATTTGTTGGGTAATGGATAATCTACTTGTATGACATTATCAAGTTCTGGAATTATGTCAGATTTTTCTTGAGTTTTCTTGTCTTGACTTGATCTACTTTATATGCATAGATTTGATTATTATATTTCTTATTAGAAGTTTTACCCACCAATCTCCTATTATTAACTTCATCAATCTTAAGAGAAATATATTCATTATCTTTCTTTCTTGGTACTTTAGATTTTCTTTTCCATATCTTCTTATTATGTTTGTTAGGGTTTCCTATCTTTAAGGATTGCATTGGTAATCTACACTATCTGGTTTTATGACCATAGTTGTTGCATTTTTTACATTCAATATTGAAGTTTTGCAAAGGAGAAAATGAGTTGTAGTTTCTTTTCTCTGTATTGTACCTATTGTTCTTATATCTTTGGGCATTTATGTTATTGTATTGTCCATAAGCTTTGCAGTGTACTGCCTTATGACCAAAATTATTGCAAGAGTAACAGTATTCAATAAGTAGATATTTATTAGGGGAATTCCTTCTGATGATTGTATTTTTCTTGTCATCTTTTACTCTAGTAGGGAGTATTGATTTATGTTTATGTGTAATAGTTTTCAATGGTATCATTTTTGTCTTATTATCTTCTTTTCTTAAAGATTTTTTCAGAGCATATGCTTAAATGATTGGTTTCTTGACAGATCTTTGTGATGTAGAAGTTGAGTCTTGAGTGTATCCCAAACCAGTCTTGTTGTTTGGTGACCTTTAACTACTAAGACTTTCATCCAAGATCTTTGAACTATTTCCAAATCGTGATCCCTTCTTTTCTTTCTCAAGTTCACTTTTAAGCAACTTAATCTCAGTTTCTAGTGTCTCACATACTTGTTTTTTATCGCTAAGTTGTTTTAAAATGACTTCTTCAATTTTATTAGCATCCAGGAGTTGGGATTTTAAATCACTGATGATCTGCTATGATTCTTTGATAGTTTTTAATGCATCTATTTCTTTTGATTGATGTGATTCTTCAAATTCTTGAAGTTGTGCCCTAAGTATCTTGTTCTTCTTTTTATACTTTCTTAGTTCCTCCAGAGCACTAATCAATTCTTCTTCTAGGTTCACTTCTCCTTTGAATTAAGAATTTTCTTCATCATCTACATCATTACTTTGAGTATTCATTCCCATAAATAGAAGCTTTGAATTCTCATCTTCACTCATGTATGAAGAACTGATGTTTTCTTTAGAGTAGAAGTTTTTCTTTTTTATATAAAATTTCTTCTTGCATTGTTTTTTCTGGTTGTGAACTTCTTCATCATTTTCCTCCAGCTTGGGATAGTGACATTTGTTAGCAAAGTGTCCAATTCTGCCACAATTGAAACATTTGAAGGGTAACTTTCCTTTATAATTTCTAGATCCTTTCTGGAGTTTCTTTATAAAGTTGGCATCTTCTACATCGGATATGTCTGACTAATCTTCATGAGACATATGTTCATGTTTCTTATTTTCTTTAGATGCTTTAAGGATTGTTTCATCTTTTGTTGTTTTATCATTCCATGTTCTTATTTCATATGATGTAAAAATTCCATGAAGTTGATCAACCGTGAGTGTGTGAAGATCATACCTATCTTCAATTGTAGAAATTTTGGCATCATATCTCATAGGTAATGACCTTAGTATTTTTTGCACAATAGGTTTATTTGTAAGTTCTTCTCCTGCTGCTCTGATTGAATTAACCACTTCATCTACCCTATGAAAGTATTCATCAATGTTCTCTTCTTCTTTCATTTTCATATTTTCAAAATGAGTTCTATAGGTCTGTAGTTTGGCTTCTCTGACTTTGTTATCTCCTTCATATACAACCTAAAATTTGTTCCAAATTTATTTGGTTGACTTACAATGCATAACTTTCACACATATAGAATTTGTCAACCCTCCTAGAATTGCATTAACTGCTCTAGAGTTGGCATTGCATATTTTATTTCCTGTAGCATCTTTGGGTGGAGTAGTTAGTGTAGTGAAACCATCTAAAACATATTTCCAGATATCAAAACCAAGATCCAACATGAAGTTTTTCATTCTTATTTTCCATAGAGCATAGCCACCTCCATTGAACAGTGGTGCTTTGTTGTTAGACATTCACTCTTGTTGATCCATCTTTAAGATCTACCTTCCAGTTTTTTAGACTGCGCTGAAGGTACTAGCTATGATACCAATTGTTGGAATACTGAGAGGGCGGGGATGAATCAATATTACCCTTTTTCAAAAATTAGCAGTTACTTTTACATTTCGTCAATTACCACAATATATCAACAATGCAATTATTTGTAAACTCAATTATATAAATATAATTAATAGGAATTACAAGGATTTTTATGAAGAACAATGAAGGACACCAATCCTTTTTAGAGCACTGAGTCTAGGAGACACAAATCCCCTTCTTCAAGGCACCAACTCCCTTGTATTTAGGGCACCAACCCTAGGAAGCACCAACTCCCTTGTTTTTAGGGAACCAACGCTAGGAAGCACCAACTCCCTTATATTTAGAGCACCAACCCCAGGAAGCACAAACTCCCTTGTTTCTTTAGGGAACCAACCCTAGGAAGCACCAACTCCATTGAATTACACTTAAAGGATATGAATCCTTCCATGCTCCTCCCTTCCACCCTCACTTCATAAGAATAATCAGTTCTTATTCTTGGACTCTGTTGTTATTTTGATCTTCTGATCCAGACTACAGAGACACTTTCTTCTCACCATTATTTCTTGTTTATATACTCTTCCAACT
>ML795775.1:454032-488454 GCA_009831015.1 Picea engelmannii
TTTTCCATATCTTCTTATTATGTTTGTTAGGGTTTCCTATCTTTAAGGATTGCATTGGTAATCTACACTATCTGGTTTTATGACCATAGTTGTTGCATTTTTTACATTCAATATTGAAGTTTTGCAAAGGAGAAAATGAGTTGTAGTTTCTTTTCTCTGTATTGTACCTATTGTTCTTATATCTTTGGGCATTTATGTTATTGTATTGTCCATAAGCTTTGCAGTGTACTGCCTTATGACCAAAATTATTGCAAGAGTAACAGTATTCAATAAGTAGATATTTATTAGGGGAATTCCTTCTGATGATTGTATTTTTCTTGTCATCTTTTACTCTAGTAGGGAGTATTGATTTATGTTTATGTGTAATAGTTTTCAATGGTATCATTTTTGTCTTATTATCTTCTTTTCTTAAAGATTTTTTCAGAGCATATGCTTAAATGATTGGTTTCTTGACAGATCTTTGTGATGTAGAAGTTGAGTCTTGAGTGTATCCCAAACCAGTCTTGTTGTTTGGTGACCTTTAACTACTAAGACTTTCATCCAAGATCTTTGAACTATTTCCAAATCGTGATCCCTTCTTTTCTTTCTCAAGTTCACTTTTAAGCAACTTAATCTCAGTTTCTAGTGTCTCACATACTTGTTTTTTATCGCTAAGTTGTTTTAAAATGACTTCTTCAATTTTATTAGCATCCAGGAGTTGGGATTTTAAATCACTGATGATCTGCTATGATTCTTTGATAGTTTTTAATGCATCTATTTCTTTTGATTGATGTGATTCTTCAAATTCTTGAAGTTGTGCCCTAAGTATCTTGTTCTTCTTTTTATACTTTCTTAGTTCCTCCAGAGCACTAATCAATTCTTCTTCTAGGTTCACTTCTCCTTTGAATTAAGAATTTTCTTCATCATCTACATCATTACTTTGAGTATTCATTCCCATAAATAGAAGCTTTGAATTCTCATCTTCACTCATGTATGAAGAACTGATGTTTTCTTTAGAGTAGAAGTTTTTCTTTTTTATATAAAATTTCTTCTTGCATTGTTTTTTCTGGTTGTGAACTTCTTCATCATTTTCCTCCAGCTTGGGATAGTGACATTTGTTAGCAAAGTGTCCAATTCTGCCACAATTGAAACATTTGAAGGGTAACTTTCCTTTATAATTTCTAGATCCTTTCTGGAGTTTCTTTATAAAGTTGGCATCTTCTACATCGGATATGTCTGACTAATCTTCATGAGACATATGTTCATGTTTCTTATTTTCTTTAGATGCTTTAAGGATTGTTTCATCTTTTGTTGTTTTATCATTCCATGTTCTTATTTCATATGATGTAAAAATTCCATGAAGTTGATCAACCGTGAGTGTGTGAAGATCATACCTATCTTCAATTGTAGAAATTTTGGCATCATATCTCATAGGTAATGACCTTAGTATTTTTTGCACAATAGGTTTATTTGTAAGTTCTTCTCCTGCTGCTCTGATTGAATTAACCACTTCATCTACCCTATGAAAGTATTCATCAATGTTCTCTTCTTCTTTCATTTTCATATTTTCAAAATGAGTTCTATAGGTCTGTAGTTTGGCTTCTCTGACTTTGTTATCTCCTTCATATACAACCTAAAATTTGTTCCAAATTTATTTGGTTGACTTACAATGCATAACTTTCACACATATAGAATTTGTCAACCCTCCTAGAATTGCATTAACTGCTCTAGAGTTGGCATTGCATATTTTATTTCCTGTAGCATCTTTGGGTGGAGTAGTTAGTGTAGTGAAACCATCTAAAACATATTTCCAGATATCAAAACCAAGATCCAACATGAAGTTTTTCATTCTTATTTTCCATAGAGCATAGCCACCTCCATTGAACAGTGGTGCTTTGTTGTTAGACATTCACTCTTGTTGATCCATCTTTAAGATCTACCTTCCAGTTTTTTAGACTGCGCTGAAGGTACTAGCTATGATACCAATTGTTGGAATACTGAGAGGGCGGGGATGAATCAATATTACCCTTTTTCAAAAATTAGCAGTTACTTTTACATTTCGTCAATTACCACAATATATCAACAATGCAATTATTTGTAAACTCAATTATATAAATATAATTAATAGGAATTACAAGGATTTTTATGAAGAACAATGAAGGACACCAATCCTTTTTAGAGCACTGAGTCTAGGAGACACAAATCCCCTTCTTCAAGGCACCAACTCCCTTGTATTTAGGGCACCAACCCTAGGAAGCACCAACTCCCTTGTTTTTAGGGAACCAACGCTAGGAAGCACCAACTCCCTTATATTTAGAGCACCAACCCCAGGAAGCACAAACTCCCTTGTTTCTTTAGGGAACCAACCCTAGGAAGCACCAACTCCATTGAATTACACTTAAAGGATATGAATCCTTCCATGCTCCTCCCTTCCACCCTCACTTCATAAGAATAATCAGTTCTTATTCTTGGACTCTGTTGTTATTTTGATCTTCTGATCCAGACTACAGAGACACTTTCTTCTCACCATTATTTCTTGTTTATATACTCTTCCAACTAGTGTGAGCTTTGAAGCATTGTGTCCCTTTGTTTGGACCATCGTACCTCTTCATTTTAAATTAAAATAATCTCTATTATTATTCAAACATTATTGTGAAGACTTTTAATTAAATGAGTGTGCTTTTCATAAATCAATCAAGGTATGGATCGATTTATTTTAACTCAATTCCACATCTCTGCAAATGTTGCAGAAATCGAATCCTGCAGAGGTGCTTCCTTCAAACCATTTACATGTTACCAATAGTGCAAAACCACAGGATTATTTATTAAGCGATGTACCCATCCCCTCATGGATTATGTGTTTGTAACCCATGACTGGGGGATGGAACCTATTCCTCTGGTACTTCGACCTTCGAGTGATTTTTCTCTCATCCAAACTTCCATAGTTTCAACTCTCTGAAGTGGTTACCTCTCACATGGGTTGATCTGATGGTTGGCATGTTTCCTGGAACTGAATCAACGGTCTAGCTTTGATCCTTACTTATCCTTCCATTTCTTAATCCAATGGTTGTGACTTAATCAAACATTGATATGGACGACCATTATTTACTTCAAGATTTTGGGACTTCCAGCCTCTACAATCTTTCAACCTTCCGGAGTACATTTCGCAGAAGTAGATTGGACGGTCGATATTTTTTCTTCTGTATATGGACAATCCTGGCTTGTCCATAGGTTTCAAATAGATCAAATGCCATGACTTGATCTGCAGTTGAGTGGACAGTTCTCGTTCACTTCCCACAAGGATTGATCCAATGGTTAGCATGAACCACGGGACCAAATCAACGGTCTAGCTTCAATCGTTACTTATCCTTCCACCACTTAATCCAACGGTTGGGATTTAATCAAAGGTTTAGATGGACGACCACTATTTACTTCAGTACTTCAGAGGTTTGGAGGTCCGAGTAATTATTGTTCCAATTTCCACCGGAGTTGGTCAACGCCAAAGTGGTCAACATGGGAGAGCTTACGTCATGTTTTGATTTAATGGTCATGATTCATCCTAGAGGATATTATATCAACGGTTATCATTGACTTTGGCCTTCGGTGTTTCGGGTAGTTGTTGGTTTCCCCTGAAGGACAAACTCCCATAGTGACGTAACCTGTTGACGTCACTATTGACTTGGCATTGATCAAGTGGTTGCCATGTGTCACATAGATTAATGACTTACATAACCTTAAAGTGTCAACTGAACCTAGACACTTGTCACCATCTGATTATGCCATGTTTCCTTATTGACGTGGTCCGTTGACGTGGATCTCCTATCGCGACACATGTCCTCCTCTTGGATCTAACAACTGTGATCAGTTCTAGATCAATGGTCTAGATTCATTTCAGCCTTCAGGACTTTGGGTTATCCGTTCCCAATTCTCAATTCTCTCGAAGTGAGATTCCCCGAATAAAAATCGAGCAACTTGACTTTATCTAATAGTCCATTTTTTATGCGAAAAGCATAACACGATCCAATGGTTGTCGGGATTTCAGTTATTTCAGGATCTCATGAATCCTTGATCCAATGGTTGTGATTGGTTCTAGATCAATTGTCTAGATTCATTTCAGCCTTCGGGGCTTTGGGTTATTCGTTCCAAATTCTCAATTCTCTTGAAGTGAGATTCCCCAAATAAAACTTGAGAAACGTGACTTCATCTAATGGTCCATCTTTGACGTGAAAATCCTAACACGATCCAACGGTTGTTGGGATTTCGGCTATTTGGGGATCTCGTGAATCCTTGATCCAACGGTGGTGATCAACTCTTAGATCAACAATCCATATTTATTTCATCCTTCGGCACTTTGGGTTATTTGTTCCCAATTCTCAATTTTCTCGAAGCGAGATTCCCCGATTAAACCTTGACTTCATCTAACGGTCGAGAATTCTCTCGTAGTAGATCAACGATCAGGGATGATTTCGGAACCAAAACTTGCTCAATCCTTAACTCAAACCTTGCATCATGCAATGGTTCCCTGCCTTTGATCTTCCCTTACTGAGATTCGACGGTCAGGACTTAATCGGATGTTTGATCTAAAGGTCCTCCTCTATAACTCCCAAATATGACAATCTCGGTTTGTCCCAAAATATACATCAGTGGACAGGATTATCCCTCAATTATTTTCTAGTTTTACTGTGGAGATTTCAATCTTGATCGTGTTTCTATAATGCACTTTCCCTTCTGAGATTTTTGGTAGATTCCTCTCCATGTTGTTTATAAAATCTCATCATCATTGTAATGTTCTTTCCCTTCTGAGCTTTTTGGTTTTGTACTTGGATTCTAACTGATCGAGATCATTGATCTGTTGGGAATTCAATCTCGATGGTGTTTCTACATTGTGTTGATCTCATTAAATCTAATACGTTGCCTCTGCTGAGCTTTAGGTATATTCCGTTGCATGTTGTTCATAACAACTCATCAACACATCATAATGACATCGGTTGTTGACATCAATGGCAACAAATCAATGACAATATGTCATTGAGGGAAACACACTAACTTCATACACAAACTCCCCCTATGATGATCCTTCTCTCCTCTGAAGTTACTCTCCTCCTTTGACATCAATGGCAAAGGGTTTCTTTCCCTATGATTAATCTTTGTCTGTTTGTATGTTGCTAACCAAAATCTGAATTTGGGTATCTCCCCCTGCAATCATGCTCTATGTGCCATAATTGAATGACTCCCCTTGTCAATTTTCTCTCTTTGCCTATGATTGTTCTCCCCCTTTGTTTCTAAAAGGGTGGTTCTTCCTGATAAGGTCTCTCCCCCTATCATCTCTACAAGATGCCATTGATACCACTATATACAACATACTAACTTCCATTTAGGGTTTTTCCACTTATAAACACTTTGGGACCAATGCATGATCATATCATATGACTTTACTGAGAGTATACATAACTTGCATTGTTCCTGGGTAGATGAAGACTTGCAACAAACTATGTGAGAACCTGCATAGAGTTATATCATCAAACCATGGTGCTTTCGATGATCCTAGTTATCTATTCATCTTTTTGTGCTTCAATACTCATAGGAGTATAAACAGGAACAATTTTTAAGTCTTCCTTAATTTCTCCTTCCCTTCTTTGTTTCTAATATTTATTTTTTTTTAATTTTTTTTTTGAGAAGGAGTTTCAGTGGATCATTAAAATAACTTTGGAAAAAATTTGAGATCGCCATCACTCAATTCTTCTGGTTGTTCTATTATTGAAGATTCATCATCATCATCACTATTTTGTGCACCAGAAGCTTCTTTATCTTTGTTTTGAGAATTTTCCCTTTTTATTTTCCATTTGTTGGGTAATGGATAATCTACTTGTATGGCATTATCAAGTTCTTGAATTGTGTCAAATTTTTGTTTAGGAGTTTTCTTGTCTTGAGCTTGATCTATTTTATATGCATAGATTTGATTATTATATTCCTTATTAGAAGTTTTACCCACCAATCTCCTATTATTAACTTCATCAATCTCATGAGCAATATATTCATTATCTTTCTTTCTAGGTACTTTAGATTTCATTTTCCATATCTTCTTATTTTGTTTGTTAGGGTTTCCTATCTTTAAGGATTGCATTTGTAATCTACACTCTTTGGTTTTATGACCATAGTTGTTTCATTTTTGACAATCAATATTGAAGTTTTGCAAAGGATAAAATGAGTTGTAGTTTCTTTTCTCTGTATTGTACCTATTGTTCTTATATATTTGGACATTTATGTTATTGTATTGTCCATAAGCTTTGCAGTGTACTGCCTTATGACCAAAATTATTGCAAGAGTAACAATATCCAATAAATAGATATTTATTCGGGGAATTCCTTCTGATGATTGTATTTTTCTTGTCATCTTTTACTCTAGTAGGGAGTATTGATTTATGTTTATGTGTAATTGTTTTCATTGGTATCAGTTTTGCCATATTATCTTCTTTTCTTAATGAGTTTTCCATAGCATCTACGTAACTGATTGGTTTCTTGACATATCCTTGTGATGTAGAAGTTGAGTCTTGGATGTATCCCAAACCAGTCTTGTTGTTTGGTGACCTTTGACTATTGATAATTTCATCCAATATATTTGAACTATTTCCAAATTGTGATCCCTTATTTTCTTTCTCAATATCACTTTTTAGCAACTTAATCTCAGCTTCTAGTTTCTCACATACTTTTTTTTATCACTAAGTTGTTTTAAAATCACTTCTTCAATTTTATTAGCTTCCAGGAGTTGGTATTTTAAATCACTAATGATCTGCTCTGATTCTTTGATAGTTTTTAATGCATCTATTTATTTTGATTGATGTGATTCTTCAAATTCTTGAAGTTGTGCCCTAAGTAGTTTGGTCTTCTTTTTATACTTTCTTAGTTCCTCTAGAGCACTAATCAGTTATGCTTCTAGGTTCACTTCTCCTTCAAATTCATAATTTTCTTCATCATCTACATCATTACTTTGAGTATTCATTCCCATAAATAGAAGCTTTGAATTCTCATCTTCACTCATGTCTAAAGAACTGATGTTTTCTTTAGAGTAGAAGTTTTTCTTTTTCTTAAAAAATTTCTTCTTGTATTGGTTTTTTGGTTGTGAACTTCCTCATCATTTTCCTCTAGCTTGGGATAGGGACATTTTTTAGCAAAGTTTTCAATTCTGCCAGAGTCGAAACATTTGAAGGGTAACTTTCCTTTATATTTTCCAAATCCTTTCTGTAGTTTCTTTATAAAGTTGGCTTCTTCTGCATCGGATATGTCTCGTTGATATTCATGAGACATATGTGCATGTTTCTTCTTTGCTTTAGATGCTTTAAAGGTTGTTTCATATTTTGTTGTTTTATCATTCCCTATTCTCATTTCATATGATGTAAAAATTCCTTGAAGTTCATCAACCGTGAGTGTGTCAAGATCGAACCTATCTTCAATTGTAGAAATTTT
This sequence comes from Picea engelmannii, assembly GCA_009831015.1. Taxonomy (NCBI): domain Eukaryota; kingdom Viridiplantae; phylum Streptophyta; class Pinopsida; order Pinales; family Pinaceae; genus Picea; species Picea engelmannii. Next base: position 461,475 of record ML795775.1, read on the forward strand.
GGCATCATATGTCATAGGTAATGACCTTAGTATTTTTTGCACAATAGGTTTATATGTAAGTTCTTCTCCTATTGCTCTGATTGAATTAACCACTCCATCTACCCTATGAAAGTATTCAACAATGTTCTCTTCTTATTTCATTTTCAGATTTTCAAAATGAGTTCTATAGGTTTGTAGTTTGGCTTCCCTGACTTTGCTATCTCCTTCATATACAACCTCCAATTTGTCCCATAATTATTTGGCTGACTTACAATGCATAACTTTCACACATGTAGAATTTGTCAACCCTCCTAGAATTGCATTAACTGCTCTAGAGTTGTCATTGCAGATTTTATTTCCTACAACATCTTTGGGTGGAGTAGTTGGTGCAATGAAACCATCTACAACAGATTGCTAGATATCAAAACCAAGAGCCAACAAGAAGTTTTTCATTCTTATTTTCCATAGAGCATAGCCACATCCATTGAACAATGGTGCGTTGTTGTTAGACATTCCCTCTTGTTGATCCTTCTTCAATATATACCTTCCAGTTGTTTAGACTGTGTTAAAGGTACCGGCTCTGATACCAATTGTTGGAATATTGAGAGGGGGGGTGAATCAGTATTACCCTTTTTCAACAATTAGCAATTACTTTTATATTTTATTAATTACCACAATATATCAACAATGCACTTGTTTGTAAACTCAGCTATATAAATTATAATTAATAGGAATTACAAGGCTTTTTATGAAGAACAGTAAAGGACATCGATCCTTTTTAGAGCACCAACTCTAGGAGACACAAATCCCCTTCTTCAGGGAACCAACCCTAGCAAGCACCAACTCCCTTGTCTTTAGGGCACCAACTCCCTTGTTTTTAGGGCACCAACTCCCTTATCTTTAGGGCACCAAACCCATGAAGCACCAACTCCCTTGTTTATTTAGGGCACCAACTCCCTTGAATTACACTTAAAGGATATGAATCCTTCCATTCTCCTCCCTTCCACCCTCACTTCATACAAATCACCAGTTCTTCTTCTTGGACTTTGATGTTGTTTTGATCTTCTGATATGGACTACAAAGACACTTTCTTCTCACCATTCTTTCTTTTTTATATACTCTTCCAATTGGTGTGAGATATTAAGCATTGTATCCCTTTGTTTGGACCATCGCACCTCTTCATTTTAAATTAACAATAATCTCTATTATTATTCAAACATTATTGTGAAGGATTTTAATTCAATGAGTGTGCTTTTCATAAATCAATCACAACTATGGATCGATTTATTTTAACTCGATTCCATGTCTCTGCAAATGTTGCAGAAATCGAATCCTCCGGAGGTGCTTCCTTCAAACCATTTACATGTTACCAATAGCGCAAAACCACGGGCTTATTAATTAAGCGATGTACCCAACCCCTCATGGCTTATGTGTTCATAACCCATGACTGGGGGTTGGAACCTAGTCCTCCAGTACTTCGGCCTTCGAGCAATTTTTCTCTCATCCAAACTTATGGAGTTTTAACTCTCCGAAGTGGTTATCCCTCACACGAGTTGATCCAATGGTTGGCGTGTTTCCCGGAATAGAATCAAAGGTCTAGATTTGATCCTTAATTATCCTTCCATCTCTTAATCCAACGGCTCTGAATTAATCAAACATTGATATGGACGATTATTATTTACTTCAGGACTTCAGGACTTCCAGTCTGTGCAATCTTTCAACCTTCCGGAGTACATTTTGTCGAAGTAGATCGGACGGTCAATATTTCTTATTTCATAGATAGACGATCCTGGCTTGTCTAGAGGTTTCAAACAGATCGACGACCATGACTTGATCTGTAGTTTAGTGGATGGTTCTCGTTCACTTCTCACAAGGATTGATCCAATGGTTAGCATGAATCCCGGGACCAAATCAACAGTCTAGCTTCAATCCTTACGTATCCTTCCACTGCTTAATCTGACAGTTGTGACTTAATTAGAGGTTGAGATGGATGGCCACTATTTACTTCGAGACTTCAGGACTTCGGAGATTCGGAGGTCCGGGTAATTGTTGTTCTAATTTCCACCGGAGTTGGTCAGCGTCGAAGTGGTCAACATGGGAGATCTTACATCATGTTTTGATCTAACGGTCATGATTCATCATGGAGGATCTTAGATCAATAGTTATCATTGACTTCGACCTTAGACTCTTTAGGTAGTTGTTGGTTTCCCCCAAAGGACAAACTCTCGTAGTGACGTAACTTGTTGACGTCACTGTTGACTTGGCACTGGTCGAGTGGTTTCCACGTGTCACATAGATTCGTGACCTACGTAACCTTAAAGTGCCAACTGGACCTAGACACTTGTCACCATATGATTGCACCATTTGTCCTTGCTGACATGGTCTACTGATGTGGATCTCATGTGGCAGCACATGTCCTCCTCTTGGATCTAACGGTTGTGATCAGTTCTAGATCAATGGTCTAGATTCATTTCGGCCTTCGGAACTTTGGGTTATCCATTCCCAATTATCAATTATCCCGAAGTGATATTCCCTGAATAAAACTTGAACAACTTGACTTCATCAAACCTAACACGATCCAACGGTTGTCAGGATTTTGGCTATTTCGGGAACTCGTGAATCCTTGATCCAATGACTGTGATTAGTTCTAGATCAATGGTCTAGATTCATTTCATCCTTCGAGGCTTTGGGTTATTCGTTCCCAATTCTCAATTCTCCCAAAGTGAGATTCCCCGAATAAAACTCGAGCAACTTGACCTCATATAGCAGTCCATATTTGACACAAAAATCCTAACATGATCCAATGGTTGTCAGGATTTAGACTATTTCAGGATCTCGTGAATCCTTGATCCAACGACTGTGATCAACTCTTAGATCAATGGTCCATATTTATTTCGACCTTTGAGACTTTGGGTTATTCGTTCCCAATTCTCAATTTTCCCGAAGTGGGATTCCCCGATTAAACCTTGACTTCATCAAACGATCGAGAATGATCCCGTAGTAGATCAACGATCAGGGATGATTTTGAAACCGAAACTTGCGCAATCGTTAACTCAACCCCTGCATCTTGCAATGGTTCTCCATCGTTGATATTCCCTTGCTGAGATCCGACGGTAAGGACTTAATCAGATGTTTGATCTGAAGGTTCTCCTTTGTAATTCCCAGATTTGACTATCCTAGTTTGTCCCAAAATCTACATCAGTGGACATGATTCTCCCTCGATTCTTTTGTAGTTTTACTGTGGGGATTTCAATGTTGATCCTGTTTCTGCAATGTGTTTTCCCTTCTTAGATTTTTGGTAGATTCCTCTGCATGTTGTTTATAACAACTCATCATCATTTCAATGTTCTTTCCCTTCTGAACTTTTTGGTTTTGTACTTGGATTCTAACTGATCGAGATCATTGATCTGTTTGGAATTCGATCTCGATGGTGTTTCTGCATTGCATTGACCTTGTGAAATCTAATACGCTGCCTCTCATGAGCTTTAGGTAGATTCCTTTGCAAGTTGTTCATAACAACTCATCATCACATCATAATGACATCGGTTGTTGACATCAATGACAATATGTCGAATAACATTGGTATAGATTTTTTTGTGTCCTATTAGGGTTTGAAGGTAGCCACAAAGCTTTGATAAAGATTTAAAGGTTTTGGCACCATTTTCTATAAAGCTTTAAGAATTTTGGACTCTTTATGTTGCATCAACTCTCTACATAGCCTGAGTGGGCCTAATGGTTAAGAACATGTGTTTCCTCCTAAAAGGTCATAAGTTAAAATCCGGAGGGGTGTAGGGCATGTATACCTCTGTATACTTTAGTAGTCAAATCGTTGCACAGAGGGGGTCCCTTGTCCCACAAACAAGGGGGTCTCATACACCAATTTGGTGTCTAACTTGGTCGTGACCTTAAAATAATAATAATTATTATTATGATTATGATTATTATGATTATGAAAATGCATTGGCTCCGAAATGAATTGAAGAATTGATGTTTGAAATTTCACATAATTTTGAAAACCACTGTTTGGCTAAAATTACCTCTTGAATCTAATAGAGAAAAGTCATTTTTTGGACAAGGCATAGCTTAAATTGAGAAATCAAGACCAAAAATGGATTCTACACCAAAAATTGAGGGATCCCAATGTTTTGCATTTTTTTAAATTTGACCATTTTGGCCTGCAAAGTTCAGTATGAAGTTTCATATTATTTCCTAAAGTTGCCATTTTCATAAATTTGTAGTTTCTATTAATTTTTTGTTTTTAAAAATTTATATTTCTAGAAAAAAAAATGGTAGTAAATTTTGCACAGATATAATTTTCATATAATATGTCAATTTGAGGTTATTTTGTCATTTGATTTTGGATATTTTTTTTTGTACTTTCCATTAATGCAAATTGGATTCTAGAATTAGGATTTAGGTGATCATTTTTTTCAAACTTGTAAATTTTCCTAGGGTAGATCCAACTATAAAATACGGAAAATAAATATGGTTGATGTGCTCAAGGGTAAAAAAATTATAGAGTTCAATTAATGGTAACATATAAAAACATACATATGCTAACGAGTTAGTTGTTTGAGAAGAGCGATGTGAAAAAGCTAGGGGTGTCATTAGATAAATGGTATCAGACAATTCGTGAGTACTACATATTGGAATGGTATCCTCTGTATCCTGGTTTTGGAAAGCCTCGACATTCTGCTGAAAAGATGTCAAGTGGCTGGCAAGCTAACAAGGATAAAAGTTTCGAGATTGATCAAAATCTTGCACTTACTCTTCGTTGATGATGTGATCATCATGACTGGTGCAACCATGTCTGAGTGGATCAAAATTCATAAAATTATTAACACTTTTTGCTTAGTTTCAGGTATGAAGATCCACTCACACAAATCAACCTTCTTGGCAATGGGGGTTAGGGAGGCCACCCTGGATGAACTAAAAGCTTTTTTCAATATTGACTCTTCAAACCTATCGGAAGGCTTCAAATATCTTGGGTTTCACCTAAAGTCGACAAACTACAAAGCGACATACTGGAGCTGGCTGACAGAAAAGTTTGAACACCGCATTCACCATTGGTGTTACAGGTTTCTATCGCTGGGAGGCAGATTCATTTTAGTAAAGGTTGTGCTAGAATCTTTACCCGTATATTGGATGGCCATTGCCTACATTCCCCTCTCAGTAATTAATAAAATTCATCAATTGATCTTCGATTTCCTTTGGTCTGGCAGCAAACAGCGCAGGGGCTTCCATCTATGCAAGTGGCAGGAGATCTCTAAACCAAAATCACTCGGAGGCTGGGGGCTGAGGAATCTGTACCTCTTCTATAGGGCGCTTTCAGCGAACACCTTTTGGAGAGTTCTTATGAAACCAGGCATTTGGAATAAAGTTGTTAAGGATAAATACTTACCACATTAGCAGGTCCATATTTGGCTAAGATCGGCAACAACACATTCACCGGATGCCTCCCAAACCTGGAATAACCTCTTAAACACACTTCCTATTATTCTACAGTGGATTGTGTGGAATCTAGGCTCCGGGAAGTCAATTGAGGTGGGATGAGACTCCATTCTAGGATTAGGCAAACTCTCTATGCTATCGTCTCCGCTACTTGACCATCTAAGACGAAAAGGGATAAATTTACTTTACCAAGCACAAAGTTCACTTTCAGGAGGAGTGATAGGCACGGATTGGCTGCAAGGATCTCATCTGGAGCTCGAAGGGGACCTCGAGACCGAGTGGAACCGGTTCATATCGCATTTACTTGGAATGGGAATATCTCTCCAAGATCGGTCGGATGAGCTCATATAGATGGGTAGAGACTTATCCGGCAAGATTACAGTTAAAAATGCCTACAACGTAGTGGCCACAAACCTTTGGGACAGCAAAGAGGAAATCTGGCGTAAAAAATTATGGAAATGGGATCGCCCCACTAAAATCAAACTCTTTATTTGGCTACTGGGTGCAAACAAAGTGCTCGTCTGGGAAAAATTACAGGCTCATGGATGGACAGGTCCAAGTAGATGTCCTTTATGCAAAGCGGGAAGCGAATCGGCTCATCACCTTTTTGTGAGATGTCAATTTACTAATGCGGTCTGGCAACATATCTTACACAATCTAAACCTCTCTACATGGTGGAATGGTGACTCGGTTGGCTCTTGCCTCAGCAATTGGTTTTCTTCTCTTACATCCTACCCATCGTTTCCTACTTTTCTTTGCTGGAACATTTAGCTTATTAGGAATGAGACAGTCTTTGATGAGGGTTGCCCTTCGATTCATCAGGTGATCTACAAAACACTTGCAGCGGTGGCTTCTCCGAGTACCTGCCATAAATCTCACCCTTTACACACCTCCAACTTAAATCTCCCGTCCAATAGAGCCATTGCTTGGTTTGATGGAGCTGCGCAAAAAAATGGCAACCTCTGCGGAGCTGGTGGGATGTTACACATATCTTCTAATTCCTCCATATGGTGGACACTCAACTGTGGACAAGGCTCTAACACAAAGGTTGAACTCACGGGGGCTTGGGAAACGCTCACCTTGGCTCGAAGACTGAACCTTTTTTATCTGCTGGTACTTGGTGATTCAAGAATTGTAATTGATTGGCTCAATGGGAAGGTGGATCTCCAGACGACTGCCCTGATGAGCTGGAAAGATAGAACTCGAGAAGCCCTTCAGCATTTTAGGACCTTATCTTTTGCCCATATCCTTAGAGAAGACAACTGTGTTGCAGACACATTGTCTAAAGAAGCACTAGCGATGCCCTTTGGTCAAATTAATTACTCTCAATGGGAGGATGGCATTGAGGGTCCCTCCTCGACAATTTTGCTTTAATGCATGTTCTTTGTTTAGAATTTTTCAGCATTCTTCAAATCTTTTCAAAGCCATACTTAGTATAAATTGTTGTTTATTTTCTGGACTTCCTCCTCATAGACAGAGGCAGATTTGTTTTTTCATGTTCTCTCTACTCTAGCATTTGGACAGGGAGTGACTCCTTGTTAGTTGGCAACTGATGTTTCATTGCTTTACTGTGGCAGAGGATAGGGTATGTCTTCACTGTTTTTGTACAGATCTGCATTTATCTCAGACATAGGCATCATATGCAGAAAAGTAGGCTGAAATATGTAAAAAATTATACTCTGTTGAATATAATTAGAAATTTTTCCGTGGAAAAAAGTGAGTACTACATATTGAAACTAAAAAAGTCCTATCAAGGTACGTGAGATGATTCCTTGTATGAAAAACATGATTGGGATCCTACACATTTTGAACAAGTTAAACAGTTTCTTATTGAGGTTAAGAGTTTTAATGTAAAACTAGGTCATGGTGGGAGAGACTATAAGAAAAAAAATATTGTTCTTATTATCTTGGTTGATCAAAGCCTTATTGTGTAACACACCCAACCCCTAAATACCCTTTCTAGGGATGGGGCATCAAATTTTCGCTTTTCCTTGGTTCATTTTCAGTCCCTTACTAAGAAAAACCTTATTATTCTTCTTCTCTGAGGTTTACATTTCCCACTACATGCTTAAACCAGCTTGATGGGGTCCTCCTTGTGACCTCAGGCTGAAAACCATGAGCTAAGAGTCTGCTTAGCGAAGGTTTCGGCACTTCGGTACTCTTGGACTTCGGGAGTTCCAACAGTGTTGTCGAATTCCCAGATCATCGAACAACGGAGGGAATCAACAGTCCACGTCCTCCAGTGAGATCCTATAGTTGAACAAGGGCTTTGGCATTCGGCACTGGACAATCCTTTTTCCTAACTCCTGAAGTCCCAAAATCTCGTACGTGGCCTTAGCCATTCGTCGATTGGCATTTGAAGTTTAGCATTGAATGTCCTACATTTCAGCTTTTCGATGATCGTCGTTGGAATTTCATCATTCCACAATCGACTATCCTCATTGTACCTTCCTCAGCCATACTATGTTCAAACTTCTGAAATCTCACCACGTAGTCTTGGCCCTTCGGCGATCAACATTCGACGTTTGACATTCCTATATTGTACCACACCCCACATATTTTGAACTCCTGAAGTTATCCAAACTCTTGGAGTCCCGAATACGTCACTAGCCACATTGGCCAAGTGGGCACGAACCAGAAGCTGACATGTGGCGAGGTTTGAGGGGTGACACATGTCCTCATTAGGGAGTGATACATGTCATACTCTAATAGACATAAGGGTCAGTGAATCGGCCGAATTTGGGTGACATGTGGCACCTTAGTTGCGGGTCCATGTCACTCAGGATGACGTCAGTGAGCCACATCAACCCCCATCATACGGTTTAGATTTATCCACGTGGATCCATAGATCCACGGTCCTCGTTACTTCGCGGCTCTGGGCTTCTGGGATTACCGACTCCTCTCGACGCAAATCCCTCAGAGATCCAAGTCTGCGGATTCTCGAATCTGGTGCCACGCGTCCTTTTCCTACCAATGATTGAGATTTACTTCGTTGTTCGCGACTTCGGGAGTTTTCACACCTTGAAAAATCTTGGCCAAAATCCCTTGGAGTACTAAGTCTCTGGAATACAGGATCGCTTGCCATGTATCCTCTCATCTGATGACCCTAATTCAACGGACAACCTTAGACAGGGGACAAGTAGGGGCCACATGTCACTCCATGACGAGTTCCCGATCGGTTAGGTAATCGAAGGTGGGCTTCTCAGATCAACGGCTAAGAGGGATCCGAAGATTGATGGTCAACATCACTTCAATAGTTCAGTGTGTATCTCTCGACTCTCCCTCTGAATCATGTCGGATCTATCGCCACGTGTACCTCGCATCTATGGTCACGATTTACTCTGAATTGCATAGCTCCTGGGAAACACGTGCGTCCCTATATCACTGAATACCGAGACTTCTGTATAACCTGTGATCCATGGACACGTGTCCCTCCATTTTCAACGGTCCCGATTTACTCCATGACTCTGGCATTCATAAGTTTTTGGTGTTAGACCACCACTATTCTCCCGAAGTAGGACTTCGTCGAAGCACTTAAGGATTCCCTTCCTATGTCTGATCTAACGGTTGAGAGGGATATACACGTGATCCCCAAATTGATGGCCCTCATCAATTCGTGACTTCAGCCTTAGGCTATTTTCAAGGGTTGTGGAATCGTAAGTCCCGAAGTCCTAAAGCCGAAAGAGCTAGCCCCTTCTGGACTAGAGCAGGGTTCTCAGGCCCTGGTCACATGGGTCTCTTGGAAAATTTGGTGGGCTAAGCACAAATCCTTTTTGCAGCAAAGGGGTTAAGGACATGGTCATGATCCCTTGGTCTAATCAGTGGATAGTCTGAAGGGAAAAATCCCTTCTTCCACATAGATGAACTTGGTGTTCCCACTAAAGTGAATTCAAAGGATTGGCAGGACTTAGACATTCCATTCAATCCTACCTCGACTCTCTGACGGGTTCACATCCCCTGACTCTCTAGAAGCTAAACTAAGATAATTCAAAGATCATATAAATATAACAATTTACAGAAGAAAAAGAGCATATCTAATAACTATTTGAATACTGCAAGACTTAACCATAAACATAGACATTCAATCATCACATAAAATATATTACATAGAGTATGAAAATACTTATCAGAACTAGAAAAGGTGAAGCAATTGTTGAAAGGGGTGCTTGTTTCCTCCCAACCATAGGCACAGTCACTCATGACGGATTTACCACTGGCCACCCCCAAGCTAGACCATGATGCTCTCAGAGATGTTCTTTCTCCTTTCTCCACAACAGTCATGGATGGAGGTTACTCTCCTCCTCCCATGGGAACTTGGCAACTGGTTTTCTATACTCCAAGCAAGGAGGTATGCATGAGTAATTCATCAGTCACTCGTCAGCCTCGTTTATCATCTTGTAGCCAAACCCTGCCCATTTATTCTTACAGCGAGCACGATCTTACTTCTTATCTTTTTCCTCTCAACTCCAGAGTTGAAGTATGCTCTCTTGTCTTCTCGGGAGAGTGTTTTCTCTACTCTTCTATCTTGCAGATCTATCTCTATCCCCAAATTACCTCATTTCCATTTCTTTCCTTCCTCGGCAAGGTTGCATGGGTCCAAATCCCAATTCATGTTCAGGCCTGGAATCCTTACAGATGGGTACCTTGCCCCATCTCCAAATTAACTCTTGAGGATGGTCTTCCAACTACCAGCCTCACTAGTAATTCATTTCTGGGTCAGAGCGATGTTGAGCAATTACACCCAGTTGGTACTGGCCTTGTGAGGGTCATCTCAACCATTCTTGGTTTCCCCTCACCATATCTATCATAGCATCCATGGTCTATCTTGGAAAACTTCCCCCCTTTCAGCAGTTGTGCAACACATATTCAATTTATATCAATAACAAAAATTCATACATTGACCCTTTTATACAAAGGTTCATCAAATCAAACATTTACACATATTTAGTCCGCCGTAGTCTCTTGGCTAGTTATAGTTATATTTACAAGCTGGGGGAAACAAGGGTATTACATATTGTGTACCTAATCACAACATAGATAATATATTTACAATAAGGTCATATGTGTGCAAAGGCCACCTTTATAGTGCCTTTAGATGATAAATGCCTAGACACGCGAAAAAATATTAGGGTCAAATTTTATGCATCTTATTGTTATAAACATGAGTTTCCCCACTATCTTATGCATATCATTATATTTATCGATATAACAATTAGCTTCATGTTATTACTATTGGATATGTGTTCCTCCATTTTGAGATTAGTGAGTGATATCCAAACCTCGGGTTCAATATTAGCAGGTGATATCCAAAACTTGGGTGTGCATGTGTTCCTATTGTTATTGTTCATGTAATGTTATTTCTATTTTATGTAAGCATTGTCCCATTTTTTATATAGACATAGCAAGAACTCCTCCCATTTATGATATCTTACCCACTCTAGGAATAGACTCATTGAGATAAGGGAAAACATAAGCCCAATTTTGAGGAAGTTTGCAAAGGTATCATTAATGTACATGATAGACTTATTTCTCTAGGACGGAGAATTGTTGGGCATGCCCATGTAAATCATGGTAACAAGTTTCAAGCTAAGGGACCCAAAAGGATTTGAAAGTGGGTCATGGTTGCAACACTAATTCTTTTGGTAATGAAAGCAAGTCCTCTACTAATAATATTGTAATTGTTTATCAATAAATAAATAGAAAGAAGATCCTCGAGGGATAGATCAAGTGGTCATGAGACAGNCCCCCACACCCCACCCCCCCCTGGGTGAATTGGGGAGGTCATGGGTTCGACTCTCTTAATCCCCTCGAGGTTAGGCATTTTGGTGTTAGTGGTATCATCGGATAGGTATTTCCGCACAAGTCTATGTCTCTAGACGTGTGGAAGTTGTCCAAAGCCATATACTCTTGAATTTACTTTAGTTAAAGAAATTATTAAAGTAAATTGATTTTATTAATTAATTATGTAATTAGTTAATTGATATTTTTATGAGACATGATAAAAGTACTTAGCATGAAACATGTAATCTAAATCTAAAAGTGAGTGTGAGAAGTAATCTCAATTGTAGATCACTTTGGAGATTAGAAATAGATTGTAACTCATGATTATAAAAGCAAGGCTAGGAGAAGGAGGAAGATACAGTTCACACAGATAGAAAAGGAGGACCTTTTCTACTATGGAGTCTATGAGGTCACACTCAGGAGTAGAGAAGGACCTCTACTTGAGTGCTTGGATCACGAAGGACAGTGATTCAAGAGGACCAAGGATTACACTTGACTTGATAGGTGTTGAGGGATTTAACACAAAGTATTGGATCACAAAGGAATGTGGTTCAAGATCTTGGATAGATGAAGAAGGACCTTCATCTAGAGATTATACAGGTCAAGAGAAGAGAGAACAAAGGTATACGCAAGTGGTTTTTAGAAGAAGAAGTCCACATGAAATATTCAGAATATACATATTTTTTCGTACGGAATTTTTGTACATATCCGCAGGTCATAGAGGAGACAGTCGTGAACATCCTCGAGTCTCAATGAGGAAAGTCGTGGATATTTTCAGGTCATTGAAAATACAGTCGTATATGCCTATAAAAGTGTCATATTTGATTGTACAACAGGTCATCCCTTGCCAGGTTAGTCTGCAGTTGTATTTCTCTCAATGGGCCATTATCCACGTTATGGGAGCCATGATTTTAGCATAATAAAATCATTCTCGACATTGGTTTTCTATTAAGAACCAAATATCAATATAGCATAGAAAAACCTCAGAAAAAGTACTCAACGCCTTGAAAAAGAGATAATTTCAGATAATAGGCCTCTTAGAGGGGGCAACCTCCTTTTACCCCACTTAAATGTTCCAGTACAAGATGATTCAAAATGAAAATGTCTCCTTGGTATATATAGGAGACTAGGAGGTATAATTACAACTAATGGCCTAAAGACGACATAAATAAAATAACATTACTAATCTAATATGCCCCAATTAAGGGGTAATGAGCCAATATTAGAGCTTAACATTTTCCCTCAGAGGTTTTTTCAGGGGTATTTACCCAAAAATTTTGGTGTTCATGTGTGCTTGATTTGGTTTCCTAGTTTATATTTTTGCTGCATGATATTGAGTTGAATATTTCAGTAGTATATTATTGTTTTGAGCTGGTAATCTAATTTTAGTAAGGAAATCACTAGATAACAAAGTACCTAAGTGTTGGAGTAAGAATTTCTACATGGTATCAGAGCAAGGTTTCTCTGGGAGGAAACCAAGTGCACATGGTATCGACATATATAGGAGATCTGAGTGACAAAGGGAGAGATAAAGGAGCATATCTATGAGATTAGGAGTGTTGAGATGGGGGACTGAAGGATTAAGCACAGATCCACTATCTTTTGTACAAGATCATTTAGATTTGCAAGAGATCTTAACATATCTTTAAACTGGCAGACATAAATCAAAGGACTAATTTCTGGGTACAATACAGTATAGAGGCAGTTTCATTAGGGTGGTTTGTTGAGCAATAGCAGGAGGTTGAGAATTCAACAAGGATATATCAGATAGGTGGTGAAGTACTTCCATCTAGATATCTGAGCTACGTGAGAACTCATAGATAGAGAAAAGAAGTACTTTTGCTCACGGAGATAGTAGCATGAGGTGAAGAAGAAATTTCACCTAGAGATCTATTCATTCTAGAGGAGAAGAGAAGTCGGCAGGGCAACAATAGAGTAGTTGCAGGAATAGGATCATACAGTAGTAGCAGAGGTGTTAAGTTCAAGGTATTGGTTGTTTCTCAGTGGACAAAAAATACACACAGAGTGAGATAGGATATCTCATTGAATTGGGTGGAGAAGGACTTTCGTCCAACTGTGTAGGGTAGGGTTCGAGGAAAGGAGCACAAGGGTAGGAAGGGAGATAGAAACCATCAAGATCAAAGGACTCATCTTGAGGTAGGATATTTTTTGCATTGTATTATTCCTCGAGTGAACCATTATCCTAGGGAGGGAGCCCAATATTTTATTTTAATAAAATCAACTAGAGCTAGAAGCATGGGAGATATTCAGTAGTCTCACAGAGGAATCGGGGACCCATGTGGAGCTTGGTGATGATTCCCAGTATGCAATGAAGGGGAAGGGAAATATCATGTTCTAACTTTATTTGGGAGCTTTGTTAGAGGCCCAAGATGTGTTTTATGTACCGAAATTTAATAACAACTTGCTCCCAGTTTCATTTTTTGACGACATGGGCTTTGCAGTTACTTTTCAGAAAGGGAGAGTACTCATATGTTCATAGGGATCTAGCCATGACACAACAGTTAGCATTGGTGTCAAAGAGGGAAGGTTATACAGGTTTCATGGCTAGCCTATTAGAGGATCCAAGGGGATATTGGATCATGGATCAATGTCAGTGACAGAGGATGAGGAGCAGGAGGCTCCAAATGGTCTCAATGAGTAAAGTCAATGAGTAAAGTCATGGATAGCCACGGGTCATTGAAAAGACAGTCATTGATGCCTAGAAAAGTGTGTCGGATTTGATTGTACAATAGGTCAGTCCTTGCTAGGTTAGTTTGTAGTTGTATTTCTCTCACTGGGCCATTATCCATGTTACAGGAGACCTTATTTTAGCATAATAAAATAATTCTCAACACTGGTTTTCCCTCATAGTTTTTTCCAAGGGTATTTACCCAAAAATTATGGTGTTCATATGTGCTTGATTTGGTTTCCTAGTTTATGCTTCCCCTACATGATATTGAGTTGATTATTTCAGTAATGTATTATTGTTTTGTGAGATGCTAATCTAATTGCAGTAAGGAAATCACCAGATAACAAAGTACCTAGGTGTTGGGGTAAGAATTTATACAAGGCTAGGGACAACAATTTGTTGATGTTTGTAGCATCAAACAGTTACTTTTGTATAGGTCTAAGTTTATATACATGTGGAAGTCATCCAAAGCCTTCTGCCTTGATACTTTAATTGAATTAAAGGAATTATTAAAGTAAAGTGCTTTTATTAATTAGTTGATTTTATTTAATGAAATGTTAAAGTTATTATCATTAGTGAATTAAATATTATCCATTGATCTCAAGTGAGGTGGGATTTAAACTTAGTTGTCAATCACTTTGGAGATTAGGGTTAGGTGATAACTCAAGATTATAAAAGCATGACAAGGGTGAAGAATGAGACACTTGATACTTTTGACACAAAGGGTTGGATCATGAAGTAATATTATTCAAGGATATCTCGGTTAGGTGGAGAAGGACTTTCATTTAGAGACCAATGCAAGTCAAGGAGAAGAGAGAACAGAGGCAGTTGCAAAGAGTTCCAGCATATTGGAGCCATGGTAGCAGGGTCATGTCGTACAAATTTTTCCATACATTCTTTGTGCACATGTATGCAGGTTTTAATGGAGACATGAGCATATACATGGCTTTTCTTAAGGAAAGGCACATACATCTCAAAAAACGTGAAATTTTGGGGTCATACAACAGACCAAGAGTTGCTAGGGTTTCTAGGTGTTGTCTAAAGTTTTATGTATTTTATTTGTGGGCCATTTTCCCAATAAGGGAGCCCTTGCAAGCTTTGAATTTATTTGAATGATAATCTTAGTTGATGGGAAGAATATTTTTGTGTATGACATTTTGGTTTTCCAGTATTGCTTCCGCTATTTTTTTTAGTTAGTTATTCCAGCAAGTGTATTTTGTTTTGTGAGCTACTAATTTGATTTACATCAAGGAAATCACCAAATAAAAAGATACATAGGTGTCGGGATTAGAATTTAAAAATGGTATCAGAGCACTAACTCTAAGAGGAAGCCACATTTCAGATCCACAATAGTTAAAAGCAAATCTATCAAATCTGCAAGGAGATCTCAACAAATCTATAACTAGCAGTCAAAAATCAAGGGTTTGATTTCAGGGAAACTATTATACTAAAGAGAAAATAGGGCTTGTAGTTGTACGGAGTTGTACACAGGTTGCAGTATGTGCAGGTGCATACATATGCGGGTTTTCTTAGAGAAATTTGCTTACATACACGGGTTTCAGTAGTAAAAGGTGCGTATAGAATCGTACAGGTAAATACAGGGGAAACTTCAGCAGCAGGTTATTTCCAAGGTAGATTATCAGATCTAAGGGATGGCAATAGCAATTATGAGAGTTGAAGATAGATTGGATGGAACATCCAACCTCCTATCTTGGAAAGCAAGAGTTACTTTGGCTTTGAAGAAATATGGCATTTGGGAGATAGTGGACAAAGTAGTTCTTCCACCAACATATCTGCAAGATTTGGCAGTTCACTGGAAGAAGGAGATCGAATCCTAGAGGGTAATATTGGATTTAGTGAAGGATCATCTTATTCCTCACTTTTTCAAGAAGAATATGACCAAGGATATGTTTTATTCCTGGGTAGGATTATTCCAGAGCGATAACATGAATAGGAAGATGGTCTTAAGAAATAAACTCATATCTATGTAGATGTCTAGATCTGACAATGTTACCAACTACTTCATGAGGATCACTCAGGTATGTGATCATCTTGCATATATAGGGGAGAAATTGGATGACATAGAGCTCGTTAATGTGGAATTGAATGGTTTCCCCAAGTCTTGGGAACCATTTTTCAAGGGAGTTTGCACTCGAGAAAAAATATCATATTCGCAGAGGCTTTGGGATGATTGTATATAGGAAGAGACTTAGAAGTGTTCTAAAGGTAGCAAGCACGGAAGTAGGGATGAGAACTTGGCCCTTGTGAGTAAGACAAGGAAGGGAAAAGGAAAGGGTTCCAGCAAGAAGGGTAATAGTGATGGAGGAACATCACAGTCGAGGAAGAATAAGGACTTGAGTAAAATCAAGAGTTTCACATGGCATAAGAATGGACATTATGCATATTAGTGTCTAGAGAAGAAGAAGGGAAGAGGAAGGAAGCATAAAGGAGAATTAGTAGAGACGTAGTTAGATGAGTATGCAGCAAAGTTTGAGAAGGATTTCTCACCAACTTCTTGTCTTTCTACCAACACAGCTACCAAGAGTGTGCAGTACTTGGAAAGTGGTGCATCTTGTCATATGACAGAAGCATGAGAGTTATCCAGCGGTCTGAAGGAGAAGGACTTAGGGATCCATGTAGAGGTTGGTGATGATGCCAAGTATGCAATGAGGAGGTTTATTTGATGCCCGGGATGTGCTTTATGTACTGGGACTGAAGACGAACTTGTTATTAGTCTTAACTATGGAGGACAGGGGTTTTGTTATTACTTTTCAGAGAGGGAAGGTACACATACATCCAGAGAAATCTATCCCACACACAACAATGGTAATTGGGGTTAGAGAGCATAACTTATACAAGTTGACAGGAAAGCATGTTCAGGATTTGGGACATGATAGTGATAACCTATGTGAACTATGGCATAGGATATTGGGACACATACACTATAGGGAATTTTCAATTATGAGGGACATTGTTATAGTTCTTCCATAGTTTAGTGTTGAGCAGCAAGGAGTGTGCAAAGGGTGTGCAATTGGAAATAATTCCAAGGCTGGTTTTCCAAGTAGTGAGAGTAGGTCCAAGGGGATCTTGGATCTCATTCACTAATATGTGAGTGGTTCGATGTCAATAGCATCAATATAGGGAGCATCATACTATGTGATGTTTATTGATTACTTTTCTAGGAAAAGGTGGATCTTCTTTATGAAGACCAAGGATGAGGTATTCAGTCAATTCAGAGAGTTCAAGGCTCAAGTGGAGAACTATATAGGAAAGAAGATAAAGGTCTTGAGGTTGGATAATGGGGGAGAGTACACCTCCAATGACTTCAAGGATTTCTGCAAGGAGGCAGGGATCAAGAGGAAGTTGACAGTCTCATACAACCCTCAATAAAATGGGGTTGTGGAGAGAAAGAATCAGTCCATCATCAATTCTTTCAGGGATATGATACATGACCAAGAGTTGCCTATGTTTCTTTGGGAAAAGGCATGTAACATGGAATTATATGTGCAGAACAGGAGTCCTCACAGGATATTTTAGGATAAGAATCAGGGGGAGGCACTCTCAGGAGTGAATCCAAAGATAAGACATTCGAGGATATTTGGTTGTCTAATCTACATCCATGTGCCTGTGAAGAAGAGGATGAAGATAGAGCATTCAGGACAGAAGGGTATATTTGTGGGGTACAGCAAGACCTCAAAGCATTAAATGATCTTCATACCAGCGAATCGGAAGACAATTGTGAGAAGAGATGTTAACTTCGAGGAGAAATTGGCATCTAGGAAATCTTAGGAGTCATCAACAGTGACAGAGGACAAGGAGCAACAAGCTCCAAAGGATGAGCAGCGCTCAATAGATTTCAATTTAGAGAATTATACTTCAGATGGGGAGGAGGAGTTATCCCCTACTAATTATTTGAGGAAACCAAAGTGGTTATTTGCAGACATTAAGGGATGTTGGTGAGGATCCTAGGAGTGCAGTCAGGGAGAGAAGGCCTCTGAGGAAGTTTCTGAAATATATGGAGAAGATCAGCAGGTTTGGTGGGATTCCATGGTGTAGGAGTACACATATATCATGAGGAATGATGTTTGGGATATAGTTTCAAGACTGGAGGGGGAGTCGATTGTGAGTTCCAAGTGGTTCTAGAATATCAAGCATGATGCAGATGGTAGCATTGAGAAGTTCAAGGTGAGGTTCATGGAAAGAGGGTTCTCCTAGAGAGAGGGAGTGGACTACGAGGTGACATTTTTTCTAGTCGCTAGGTATGCTTCTATTTGAGATGTTATTTCTATTGCTTTAGTTATTAGGTGGGGGATTCACCAGATGGATGTGAAGACAACTTTCCTCAATGGGATCATTGAGGAGGAAGTATATACAGAGAAGCCTCATGGACTTGAGGTACATGGGAGGGAGTCTCAAATGTGTAGGCTTAATAAATCCTTGTACATACTCAAATAGGCACCTAGGGCATGGTATTCCAAGATTGAGAGATACTTACAGAGTATGGGATTTACCAAGAGTGAGGTGGATCCTAAATTATACTTAATAATTGTTGGATTTGATCCACTCATCTTGGTGTTGTATGTGGATGATTTGTTTCTCATAAGTGTAGAGGAGATTATAGTAGGGTGCAAAGTATATTTATCTACAGAGTTCGAGATGAAGGACATTGGCTTGATGCATTATTTCTTGGGGTTATAGGAATGGTAGATATCAAGAGAGATCTTCCTTGTTCAAGGGAAGTATGAAGTGGAGATCTTGAGGAAATTTAGGATGGAGGATTGTAGATCGATGGCTACACCTATGGTTACCAAATTGAAGAAGGTTTTCACTTCAGATGTAGAGTTAATGGATCCTAGGATATACATGAAGTTTATAAAGTCCTTGATGTATTTGGTCAACACCGAGAAAGTTATATGTTTTGTTGTAAACACCTTGAGTCAAATCATGGTAGAGCTCAGGATGGTGCATTAGATATCATTGAATCATGTGCTCATGTACTTGAGAGGTGTAGTAGATTATGGGTTGAGGTATCTTAGAGGTGATGGAGTGAGGCTGCATGGATATTCACACTCAGATTGGGTAGGGAGTGCAGTAGACAGGAAGAAAACGTGAGGGTGCTGCTTTAGCTTGAGATTGGTAGTAATTATATGGTTCAGTAGGAAGCATATTTCTGCAGCACTTAGTTCAGCAGAGGCAGAGTATCTAGTAGTGAGTATGGCTAGTTGTGAATCCATTTGGCTTCGCCAACTTCTTACAAGTTTATTTGATCAAGAGTTGGAACCCATATTGATATACTTTGATAATCAAAGTTGTATCAAACTCTCTAAGAATCTATTATTCCATGATAGGTCCATATTGAGATCAAATATCATTTCATCCAAGACAGGATCTAGAAGGGAGCAGTCAAGCTTCAGTATGTTTCCACGGACAAGCAGGTTGTAAATATTATGACCAAACCCTTGGTTAAAAGGAAGTTTATGTTCTTCAGGGACAAACTTGGAGTGGTGCATAATGCATTCTTTGCTTAGAGGGAGTGTTGATGTTTGTAGCCTCAAACAGGTACTTCCACATAGGTCTAAGTGTCTAGATGTATGGAAGTCCTCCAAAGCTTTCTACCTTGATACTTTACTTTAATTAAAAGACTTAGTAAAGTAAAGTGCTTTTATTAATTAGTTGATTTTATTTAATGAAATGCTAAAGTTATTAGCATTAGTGAATTGAATATTAGTGATTGATCTCAAGTGAGGTGAGATTTAATATCATTCATTAATCACTTTGGAGATTAGGGTTAGGTGATAACTCAAGATTATAAAATCATGACAAGGGTGAAGGAGGAGACACTTGATACTTTTGATACAGAGGGTTGGATCATGAAGGACTGTGATTCAAGGAGATCTCGGATAGGTGGAGGACTTTCATCTACAGATCAGTACAATTCAGAGAGAAGAGAGAATAGAGGCAACTGCAAAGAGTTCTAGCAGATTGGAGCTGCGGTAGTAGGGTCACGCCATACGGATTTTTCCATATAGTCTTTGTGCACGTGTATGCGGGTTTCAATGGAGACAGACACATATACACGGGTTTGATTAAGGAAAGGTAGTACATCTCAAAAAATGTAAAAGTTTAGGGTCGTACAATAGACCAGGAGTTGCTAGGGTTTGCAGGTGTTGTCTAAAGTTTTATGTATTTTCTTTGTGGGCCATTTTCCCAGTAAGGGGTATTGCTTCCGATATTTATTTGAGTTGATTATTCCAACAAGTATATTTTTTTTTGTGAGCTGTTAATTTGATTTATAGTAATAAAATCACTAGATAACAAGATACTCAGGTTCCAGGATTATAATTTCAACATGGTTTATGTAATACCCGTAGGTCGAACCCCAATTGTAAATGTACATATGCTTTATAGGCTAGTGTGTCGGGAATGTTTTGGGCCACAGTGTCTTTGTATATATGTTTTGAGGCCAGAGTGCCTGTGTGATTTAGTCCAGGGAGCCTATGATTTGAAAGGTTAGGGAGCCTAACAAATGTAATATGTAATTACACTTGATTATATTAATAAAATAACGCCATTATTACAAACCAAGTCAGATGAAAGAGTATGGGGGGTTGGGACTCCATGAGAGAGAAAGGGGGCTAAGGGCTTAAGGAAGAGGGGCTAAGTCAAGAGTGCTTAAGCCAAGGGAATATTATAATATTGTTCCTAAAGTCCAAAATCACGTGATATTGTGTTATCCTAAGTTCCTAAAGGTTGGGAATGAATCACCAAGTGGAGTCAAAGGTAATCCCTAGAGTGACAAGTAAGTTAAGAGCATGCAAATATATTGTTGGGAATTAGTGTAATTCCATCATTCTTTCCCAATCATTCATTCTATCATTCACTAAATTATTTCCATCCATCATATGTGCCTTGGTTGGAGTGTGGAAGCTAGTTGTCAGGCATGTGAAGCATTATCTCTAGGTGAGGGAATTGATGGGGATAGGTTTCCCTATGTGTTGGGCTAGTGGATGTTGAACTCCTTTAGAAACCTTGTGTTCCATGTGCCATAGAGATCTGAGACTTCTTGACTAGCTTGTTGTTGAAGCCATGGAAGGGAAGTGAGATAGTCGAAGGATTGTCGAGTAGAGAAGGGATACACTTCCTAGGGTGGGACAGGTTGTGGGGAATGAAAGGTTGTGAGAGGTCTGCATGTAGTTGGTGATTTACAGCAAAAGATAAGTGTTCTTTTATGTGTATTATTATGTTGAACAATGTGTATGTTTAAAATTTCCGAGTTTGTTGGTAATGGGGATGTTACATTTTGGTATGAGAACGAAAGAATATAGGTAATAGGATTCAACACCTTGTTTACCATCCATGGTGTTGAAAATAATAAATGGTTGGAGAATTAATAGCATAAAATGAAAGCAAATAGCTCCAAACAAACTATCATATAGTGACCTCTCAAATGGGCACCTTTCTCTAACATGAAGAGTCATAAAAATAAGTTGATGGAAGATACAAAAGGTAGTCTTTCACACTAAGGAAAACATAAATCAGAAGTAAATCAAGAAAACGTGCAATTCTGAATATGTATGATAAGAAGAAAACTTATGGAAATAATCAAGTGAATCCAAGAGTATGCTTGAAAATGAATTGACCATTTTTTCCAAATTCCATAGCTTAACAATGTAAATGAATCATTGCAAAATACTAATTTCTATGTAGGATATTCTTCAATATCAAACCTATCATAAAGTAGTTAAAGAAAACATTCCACTCAGAACCCTGAAATCACTTAAAATAATAACAAGAAAGTAGCTAGCATATCTCAATTATTACTTAACATATGTTAAGGGACAACCATAAAAAATACAATGAGAACGTATTTGCAAATAATATTTTATTACTACACAAAATTGTGAAAAGATTACATTCAAATACAAAGAAGAGATTCTTTGATTAACAAAAATAAAGTTACATAAACAAAAAAAGAAGAAACAGAATCTGCAATGCAAGTGGCGAATCCACTGGCTGGTTTTCTGGCAAATTAATATCCATGTGGGCTGTAAGTGTTTAGCTTCCCTGTGATGCCAAAATATCCAACCTCTATTCTAATTTCAACTCAACCTTTTATTCCATTCCAAATGTTGAGTTACGGTTTCTTTATCTGTAACTGAATTTATTCAACCGAATTTAGGGTTAGGGTTGAGTGGCATGATAGTTTAAATATTCGGTGTTTTAATAAGATAGAGGAATTTATTCTTCTCTTTAAATATTGTTTCCTTATTCCTTTGCTTATTCATCTAAATGCCACTTGTCATGCTTCTTCTCTATTGAAGATGTAGTTTTCTCCAACCCTTATTGTTTGAGTTTAATTATAAAACTTATTGAGCGTGGAAGTAATCTCCTTGCAAAGAAAATAGACTCTGTTGTTTTATTTGTATCATCAATCGTCTCTCATAATAGTTAAGTTGTGGTTTTTCATAAACAACTTATAATATCTTGTAATTATGTCCAGGATCAACTTCTGAATCAATTCAGAGTCTATAGGGTTAGAGATGAACGGTTTATGCTCTTTGATGAGATTATACATTTCTTGTTACAGAAGACATTGAGAAATCTCTGCAAAGCACAATTCTAGCGGTTTCATCTCAAATATCTGAATTCCATTGTTATTTTTGATAAAGACGTCTGCACCATATCGCTGAGATTATGGAGCCATAATATTGACCATGTTGTGATAGACAAAGGGTATCCACAGAGATCATAGTCCAATAATCATTTTAATGGAGATCGCCATCCTTCTTGGATCCATTATGGAGCCATAACATTGACCATTGTGTACATAACTAGCACAATATTGACCATTGTGTATATAACTAGCACAGCGGCCCAAAGGTTTTTGCTGGTAAAATTCAGTAAAATCCTTGGTTCAGTAAATAATCAACTGAATTCACATTAAGTTAGTCATTAAGTTAGTCAGGTACTAAAAGAGAATATGAAAGGGTTGGAATTAAGTTTGCTAATTATTTGAACGTGACAATTAGATAGTCATATAGTAATTTTTTAATCATATTAAGTAAATGTTAAAAAGTAAAGTTAACTGATGCCCTCAAAAATACAAGAAAGTTATGAACATGAGATTTTATTCATTGATTTAGAACAACCAAGAATATGCCAGCATCTTCAATTGATAACCATAAAATTGAAATTTATGATTAAAAAATGATTAAATATACCCATCTCCAATAAATATACGCCTTTAAACTTAATTAATAAAAAAAATGTTATATAAATCTTAAAAAAACCTATTTATTAATGAAATCTAAAATTTGATGCAATATCATAAGTTAATAAACTAGAAACTGACAATCGATTCAAGCTGACATTAGTTTAAAATTGTAACAGTTCCTCAATATTCAAGGAGAACCCACTATCCATCGCATATGATACTAGAAGTCAACTTTTCATATAATGAATATTTGGAAGGCCTGATATCCTCATCAATGATTTTTCTTTTATCTACCCCAGTTTGCACTCATAAATAATTCTGATAACGCTGTTCTGGCAGCCTTAGATGCAATATCTTCTGCCCTGATCAGAATGATAGTGTTGCACGGCATAACCCGTACATTTATTAGATTGGGATTTTGGATTATGATTGAGATCGACCTTTCATTTTTTCATGCAGAATTAAATTTCAATATTCATGTGTTTTAATTTTTCTGTTAGTTATTCTAAAAAATTGTTTTTTAGTATTATATGAATCATTATTTTTTGTTGTTCAAAATCCATTTTTAAATGTAGAGATTCAACGTGAGATATTAAGAAATCACTCAAAATCTATCAATCCAACAATTTCTAGACAAATTTCAGACAAATATCTAAAAAAAAATCATCATTTCGTAGAACCTTTAACCCACTATATCTCAATACTATTGAACATTTATTATCAATATGAAGCTTCCAAATGCTCCATTTTTAATCTCATTGTTAAAATTATTGCCCCGAGAGATCCAAGGGATCCAGAGTTTCTTTAATCAATGGTTGATATCGATTTCAGGATTAGACCCCCGCGAACTTTAATCTTGATAAGTGCGCTTGAAAGATCCAAAGGTTTGTAGTAGCTTTTGGTCGACAAAGATTTAGGATGTGAAACTTCAATGTGATTAACGTTCGCGTGTACCTCTGAAAGCTAAAATAAAACTAAGCTCATTAAATACTTTTATAAATGTTTTTCATGGTTTCTTATGTTTTCCCATTTAACTTCCATTAAATGTTGTGGATATTAAGAATTAATATTTACAAGTATATTGGATATACAATACCATTGATATTATTCTGGGAAGGATATGTCAAATTTATTGGATATTATTAATAAAAAATTAATATTTTAGATAGGATATATTTAAAATAAATATGATATTATGCATTTATATTAATTTCATTTTTATTATTAGTATGTGTTATGGGATTATAGCAATGAGTTTGTTTTTGATGTGACATTGATATGATATTAATTTGTTTTTTATCATAAATTTGTATATACAATGTAACATAGGAAAACAAATATATATTTTTGGATATAATAAAAATATTTATGTTTCTCATTTCTAATTGGTTGATAGAAATGAAGTGTTATTGCTCCCTTCAGTCCTTCAATATGTAGAATTAATTACATAATCAATGAATTTCACCAATCACCACATCTAAATAGCCTGAGTGAGCCTAATGGTTAAGAACATGTGTTTCCTCTTAAAAGGTCGCAAGTTCCAAATTCAAAGGAAGGTAGGGAAAGATATGTATACCTAGGGACTAATAATACAAATGATAGACGATTTTATTTAATCATCAAAAAATATAAAATTTGTTATTAAGTTTGTGCAATAACCAGAAAAATAATAAATCCAATGATTGAACACAAAAAAAAGCCATAGCATTTTGTAGAAAATAAAAGTTCCACCTCTAATTGCTTTCAACAATATTTAGAACCAAAAAAAAATTATAAAAATAATACAAATGTTGTAGCAAATCTAATCATTCAGATAAAAATTGTTTTAATATGTGTAAAGATCTTGAAAACTAGAGCCATGCAAAAGCTATGGAGAATCTTGATACTTTTCTTCTCAATATAGTAAGATACTTCTCAAGGACAAGAATGTCACTTTTGATACTTTTCTTCTCAATATAGTAAGATTACCATTCGTTTTGTAATGTATAGGATTTCGGTTCTTCTTATCATATGAAAAGTAAATATTCTATATTTACTTCTTACCAGAAAGATATGCAGTCAATTTAAATTATTTATATTTATTATGGGAGTGGTCTTTTATTTCTTGGGTTAGGAAATGTGGGTGTTATAAATAGTGAATCCAAATATGTGTTTTACATAAATGGAATGTAAATCAATTTGTTATTTATTTATTATGATTTCTAATGATTTTGAATTTCATCAATATGATATAAATGATATATATAATGGTTTTATAATTATTTCATGATTTCATTGATGATGGTGGTTTTTACATATTTTTTTTAGATATGCAAAAAAAAAACTTTTATGCTTAGCTTCTAATGTTAATCATGAGAGCAAATTATGGAATGAAAGTTTAGGTCACTTGAATTATGGAAATTATCATTGATGAATAAATTGAAGATGATAAAAGGATTACATGTTGTTATTGCTACTAAGGGTGTTTGTGAGATTTGTGTACTTTAAAAGCATCATTTGGAGACGTTTTGTAGGGACATTGATTGACATATTGAAGAAAAGTTGCAACAAATTCATAGTGACATAAGTGGACCTCTCAAAACTCTTTTATCATGTCTTGAGTATTTTATAACCTTTTATTGATGATTTTAGTAGGTGTATATGGGTTTATTTCTTGAAGCATAAAAGTAAGTCTTTTGTGATTCAGAATGGATCGTTATATTATTTTTCATCTATTTTAGTACTTTTCAAGTGGAAAAATTGGAGCTATTGGCTTGTGGGTCCATTTTAGGGGTGTCACCACACAATCTGTCACCCAAAAATGTAAAGTCCTAAACACCTAGGTGAAGACTTGTGGAACTAAGAGCTTGGCCATTGTCACCTCAACAACTCTCTTCTGCACTTTAGACAAAAGATGGACCTGAGTCAAGGGGGATTCCCTATGGGTTACTAGGCTCATTTTGTGTAGTATAGAGTGGAAACAAAGAGAGATTAGCAAGATGGAACAAAAGGAAAATGGAAAATATTTGTATGTTTTGGGGTTCATGATGAATGAAAGGTAATCTAGTGCCTTATTGATTGGGCTATGGCCCGGTCATGCATGCAATCTAAGAGTAATATTCTACGATAAGGTTAGGGGCTATAGGAAACCAAATTGACAATCTCTATAACATCCCTAACTTGGAAAACAAAATATTACAATATTAGAAGGGAAGTGACTCACTAAGAGGAGCTCCACAACCAAACTAATATAGAAGCGATTGAGATTTTATTTACAGTGGATGTTTAAGAATTTAAAGCCCTCCTCTATTAGACAAGGTGTAATATTTTACTCACAATGATGTTTAGGCTTTTAACTCCTCTTTGAGGCAAGGAGCTCTTGCATTTAGCTTTGAAAATCCAAACCTGCAAATAAAGATCTATCAATGGTGCACCTAGAACAATTGTCACACATAAAAAAAAATGTGCTTGTAATCAACAATAAATTAGACAGTAAATATACCTTCATTCCAATTCCTAGATCTAATCTTGCACATAAGTTCTTTCATTGATCGACTCTGAAGTTGCAAATGGAGAGAGAAAACCCTTATATAGGTTTTAGATCTAACTCATAATACAATAAACAATAAATCATTTTCCTATATCCATTATTTATCCAAGGGAAAATGATAAAATAATCATCTCTAACCTCCTCAACAAACTTCTTACTCAAAATAGACAAGATTTTGTTGAGATCCATTTTTTCCTCTAGGAGGTTTGAATCAATTTTCAATGAAGCTCTTATCTAACTAACTCCAATATACAAGTCAACAATGAATAAAGAAGGAGTTAGTTACAACAACTTTCTAAATATAGATCCAAGAGATGAGGGTGCTTCCTTAGTTTAA
>ML795776.1:24796-49623 GCA_009831015.1 Picea engelmannii
AGAAAATTGAAATAATGAACTTACTGTTGTTAACAGTGGACATGCATATGCATAGAATGACGAGTCATTCTATTGGTCAAGTTGTTTGGTAATTGTGATTGAATTGCCAGGTGCAGAAATTCTAAGATTATTGCATAAGATGTACATATTGAATTATGATGTACAGAAATTACCGACAATTCGTTGGCAGTATGCAAGATGAAGTCTTGCAGGGAAAATTGTAGGCAGTTTTGTGCTTGTGGAAAAATCACAGGGGTGACTGCATTCATAATGTGGCAATAGCCAAGATGAATCATGAAATAGGATGTCATGTTTTGGGAATAAAAGTTGAATTTCCTTTCGAATTAATTGGAATTCCTAAATGAATTCTTGTATGTTCTCTCATGATAACTGCATGTGGTTGACGCAGATGAGATGATGTTGATAAAAGTTAAATTGTTGGCTACAAAGAGTATCTCGGGAAGATGCTGCTTGGAAACCTTTGAGGGCAGTTGGAACTCCCGGAGCCACGTTGCCCTAAGACTTCCGGTCCGGTCTGTTCCTGCAACCCAAGGTAAGGGAGAATGGCAGCCGAAGGACTGTTCAGGTGACAGAGAAGGTGCATTCTCCTGGGGTGGAACAGGCATGTGGGGAATGCGAGACCATTGGTTGGAGTACTGCCGAGGTTTGAAAGGTTGGAGTGCTGCTGAGGTCTGGTACCTTGGCCTAGACCATGTGGATAAGGATTGTGGACCATGGCTATCTTGGGAAGCCATTGCCCGATGGAGTCATAGCTCTGCTCCGGGGAGGAAGGTCTCTCAATCAAAAAATAAGTACAATTCTCTATGTATTCTATGTTGTGTATGCTGTATACAGTTTTAATGTTATTGAATTTTTTGTATATACATACATATACATTGCATATATGGTTACATTATTGCACCCACGACTGTACCTAAGGTATCTAATATTTCATTACTTAAGAAATCCATATACCTGATGCTAATCATGTAATCGATTGGAATATGATTCAGGTGGAACCAGAAAGTGTCCTACAAGTGGACAGGAAAAGCAAACAGCTCCGGAATCGAGCTATAGAGCTTGTAAAGGTCCAGTGGACCTGGTACGGTCCCAAGGACGTGACATGGGAGCATGAGGGTGCTATACGGGCATAATACCCGCATATTTTTTTAAAGATTTTGGAAAATCTTGTTGGTACTGTGTGAAAGTTGCACTGAGGACAGTGCACAAATAAGGGGAGGGGGATTGTAGTGTCCCCAAGGCCGAGCCCCGTTGCAAATCATGATATATGAAATGAATTGTAAACATGTTCTATAGGCTGGTGAGCCAAGTTTTGTATAAGCTGGTAGGCTTATGTGTTTGTTAGGCCAGGGATCCTAAGCGTTGAAGGCCAAGGGCCTGGATTTTGTATCTGTATGTATGCAACACATCAATAAAATATAAACACCGCCAGGTGCAGACCCACCACGATGAATGAGTGATGGGGGACTGAGCGTCCACAGGATGGGCAAGGGATTAGGGGCTGGAAGGTGGGAAAAAAGGTTGAGTGTGGAGCCTAGGGGCTAAGCCTAGGGGGCTTAGGCCTGGAATAATATTTTAATATTATTTCCAAAAAGAGCCATGTGCATATTATGCTATCCTAAGTATCTGGCAAAAGGGGAAGAACGTGTAAAAGAAGGCATGTGGATGGAACGCATGCAGTTCCCAGGGTGACAAGTGTCAACCCTGGTGCATGCAAACATAAGAGTCGAGAGGAACCGTGTGTGGGGGATGTTCGCCATTTGACCGGACTGTCGGAGGGGGAAAGGGTGGAACCTTTGCAAAGATACCCTCGTGCATCTTCTGAACCGTACACCCCTTGAACCAGAAGCCTGTGTAGACTTTGGGAAAAAGTGAGTTTTTGTTCCGGAAAGTTGTTTCATCCCCGGAACTGGAAAAAGGCCTGTGTCGTTCTGAGATAGCCGGTACATCCTCTGTCTGAACCGTCCGAACTTGCGTTGACCCTTGCGTGGATTGTTTGTCACGCATTCCTGACACGAGAGTGTGAGTTTATCCTGAGCAGGGCGGATGGGAAACGACATTCTGCCGGGGTGGAGAGAGTCTGGGTAATTTTCTGCCATTGCGGAGCTTGTTCTGAGAAGCCTGTGTGAATTTCTGGAAAGAGTCTTGGGTTGTTTGGGAAAGTTGAGCGAGCCTGTGTGTGGATTCCCTGTCTCGAAGACTCGACTATGAGACCATTCTGTGTTGATGAACCAGTGAGGAAACCCATGTTCGTTCTCCCGATTTGCTGTTGTGGCCACGCAGTGCTGGTCTGCGCATGGCATACTGGCCAGAGTAAGCCTGTGTTGAGCTTGTGTATGACCTCTATCCAGGTGAGGGAGGTGGATGATGTTGGAAGAGGCAGGTTGTCAGGCCTGCGAGCAACTCTTTCCAGGTGAAAGAGTTTGCTGGGAAGTGGTTTCTTCCAGAGAGTGTCCAACACCATCTACGGGCTCTGAGACTTCCTGATCCGGCCTGTTGCCGAGACCCAGAGAGGGAGGTGTAGCACCGATGGACTGTACGTGTGAAGGTGTATACTCCTGGGCGGAACAGGCATGTGGGGAATGAGAGTCTGGTAGTAGTGGGCGTAAGATGGCATCTTTGGGAAGAATCCTTCCAGATATTTCTGTGATGTATTCCCTGTAACCTTAGCCTGAGTCTAGATTCCTTGCCCTGGGGTGGAGCTCAGTCCCAGCTCAGGGGTGACCCACTGTTGAGTTGATGAGCAGTGCGGTCTACGGCTGGGAGGTTCGTGGGAAGCCTGCACTTGGTTGGTGGATTTCACCACTGTTACAAGATAGGTATCTAACTATGTTCTTATCACATTTTGGCATGACTGTGCTGTATATATTATCATGTTTTCCGCTGTGTATATGAATGAGTATGTAGTGCTATTGATTGTTAATTATGGCAATAATTCATATGAATACTCTGTGTAGAATGTGTTTACTTGTTTAAATGCATGCGGAGTATACACTGGACTGTATGTGTTATGTGAAAAGTGTGTACAGATTGTTACATAGTGCATTAAAAGCCTTGGTAAGCAAAAAGGTACACTACAAATTGGTATCAGAGCGCGAGTAAGCTCTGAGCTGCAAAAAGTGACACTACATATGTAGAGTTACAATAGTACTCAATTCAACTTCAATTGGTCTCGAATGGACTAAATTTCTCCAATAACACGTCTTTGAGGGTTTGCAGGGCTATAAAATTTGGTTTCTGTCTCTTGAACTAGTGAAAAGGCTTAAGTGAAGTCCTCAGTCCTTATACTTATCAGATTCTAACTCAGCTACAGGCAATCATATAACTGAATCCCTAACAATTTTCTGCATACAACCCTTTTTTCTCCTCAATAAACTACAATCTCATATGTTGTACAAATCAAACTGTATTCATATACTTCACTTATGAACTAATTGGTGAGTTTTGAAATGAAAATATTGTTTAAGAATTGATGAACGAAGAATCATAATTTCAAACCTTCATATTCTATGGGAAGCATTTGATGTACATAAACACACATCAACTACATGAAACCAAGGACACTACCAGAATTCCAAAACGCTACAGGAATTGGCATTGAGTCAGAATCTCAGTGCAGGTCACCATTTCTCTAGTTTCAATGTAATATGCGAAACCAAGCGATGTAATATGCGAATTGTATTTCAATGTTTTGATAATAAAATGTGATGCCAGTTGCTAAAGGAGACATGGACACGCAATTGGGGCTGAATTAATCCACAAGAGAGGGAAGTGTCTAAGATAATGACTAAGAGGGGGTCAAAGGGGGAAATACCCATGTATATTAATTTAACCCATTTTTCCTAAACTTGTGTATCATATACAAACCTTCACACTTATGATTGAGTGTTCCCAAAGCCAATCATTGAATACATGTAAGAGGGTGGGTGTGAGTGGTCACATCCCAAAGTTATTGGACGCATGGGGGTTGAGTACAATCAGCTCGGGGAAGAGTGTGAGTCAAGAAAGGGGAAGAGTGTGAGTCAAGAAAGGAAAGCCACAAGAGAGAAAATTTGTATGGGTTGGAGGAGTAGTTTTTAGTCAGTCAAGTTTTGTGGAGGAGAGGGGAGAGAAAAAAATAGAGATTGGAGCTGGTGTAGCCATGGAGGGCGAATTCTAGAGCATAACTTGAGCGAATTGGAGCTGGAAAACTGAAGAGCCAGGTTTTCAGGCTTGAAGAGTGAACTCATGTGTGAGTTTCACTAAAACAACAAGTGTTTGCTGATAGTTTTCCTAGCAACAAGTTCCCTTGAGTTCCCAACTGAGAGATTCCTAGTTACTCGTGCCAGAGAGACCCTGATAAATTAAAGGCACATTCCTTGGGTTATCCCTGATTAACAGATGGTACATCCATGATAAACAAATGGTACATCCCTTGGGTTATCCCTAATAAGCGAATGGTGGATTCCTTGGGTTGGGAAGGTTAGGAGGAAGAGAGATGGTAGAAAAATCGAGATAGCTGTAGGAGAATATTAGTTGGGTTATGAGTTTTGTGAGTTGCGAGTGGACTGTGAGAGACCACCCTCTTTTGTGGATTACTAGTCTCAGCTCGGGGTTGACTGGCTGTTGAGATTTGGAACAATAAGTCTATGGTTGGGTGGAACGTCTGTCCCAAGTAACTGGTTGCACGATTCTTGTTTAAAGATAAGTGTTTTATCTTGTTGCTAAGTTATTTACATGTGTTATTGTTGTGCATGAACTTTGCGTAAATGAGAATGAGTTATATGCTACTGTAATGAGTGGTTTAGTTGCATTTCATGTTGATTATTAGTACGCTTTAGATGCATTTGTTTTATGGATATAAACAATAACTAAATCTGTGGCTGTAAGCTAAAGTAAATCGGCTAACAATAAAATAATTATTTTAGTTAGAAGAATTTCTTTTTCATGTGTATTCCACACCGTAATGTCCCTCGGTCATGTCGTGAAACATTACACTATGGTATCAGAGTCTTAATAAAGATAGTTTGGTGTGACGTGGTCGGACCTGGGTGTTGGGTACGTTACAAAGTGGTATCAGAGCCCATTTTTCAACACTAAGCCTAGATGGGATGAGTTAGCAGAACACTGAAGCGAAAACTCGTAGAGAATTAATTTCTGGAGTATGTATGTAACTTTTTTATTTAAATTACTGCAGTAAAATTAAGAGAAATTTCATGGGCAATGTGAAGAATTGAGCCTCTTTGGAAATTTCGAAAATAAGCAAATCGAAAAAATTTGGGTATTTTTTCGTACAATGATGTCGGCATGACGTGGAGGCCACGTGTCAGCTGACGTGATAGAAGAAAGACATGTATTTGCACTGTGGCAGGTACATGCTGGACGGGATGACACTTGGTGGGTGATGTGGAACCATGTGGTAGGCCAACTGTTAGTCCCACGAAACCGCGGTAAGATCTTGGAATTTGTCTAAGTGTTAAGTTCACGTAGAAGTGAAAAAATGGTTAAGTGTTGAGACTTCTCAGACGAACTTATGAAAGGAAGGATACACGATTATGAGTCGACGGGTCTGCGTAGAAGTGGAAAAAAGGTTAAGTGTTGAGACTTCTCGGACAAACTTATTGTTGGCACAGGGGCAGACCCGGGGTTCATCGCTACAACAACGCACCAACAAAACCCTAACTATTGGCCCTTTCGGCAACATCTACGAAGTAGATGAAGTCTCACCCGAGGTAGAGGCAGGGGTGGTTGCAGGACTCAGATGTCTGCAACCTTAGCTGGGACACAGATCTGTGATTGTAACACCTTAACAGAGAACTTAGTAATTATAGTTCGTTAATATAAAACCTTAGTTCACAGCGCAGCTAAACCCTAACAATAGATCAATGCAACATTCACACAGATCCAACACATTCAAGCACTAAGCATACCAACATAGATCATATCTAGCATTCATTCACATTATTCAACACTAAGCTATCATATCAGATTCATCTATCATCTAAAAATGCACTAATCATTGAATCACACAAACAAGAGAGCAATCATAAAGCACAAAGCATTCATAACACAGGATATACGTGGTTCACCCCCTCCCTGGGGCTACGTCCACCAACTCTTCGTCTTATTTATTAGCTTCTTTCAATTTTCTTACATGCACAAAGCCTCCAAATCAACGCCGCAGAGGACAGGAGATCTACGCACCTCGCCTGATCCTCCTTCCCTGAGTAGATCTAGGCACATAGCTTGACATAGTCTTTTACAGTCGCTTACACTTAGCCTTGCAAGTCTCACACAGTGCGCACAAAGCCAAATCACACAGATCTACTTTTTCACTTAGCAAGAATGGCTCACACTAACTAGTCACTACTTCTTACATCGCCTAGACTTCTATTTATTCATTACAAAATAGGCCTAAGCATGGGTAAACCCATGGGCTAACATCTCCATACCCATTACATAATCCCAAAACCCAAAAATCCCTAAAAAGGGGCCGAGATTCTGCGATATCCACTTCGACTTGCGCT
This sequence comes from Picea engelmannii, assembly GCA_009831015.1. NCBI lineage: Eukaryota > Viridiplantae > Streptophyta > Pinopsida > Pinales > Pinaceae > Picea > Picea engelmannii. Next base: position 31,324 of record ML795776.1, read on the forward strand.
CCGCCTTTGATAGCCTGTCGAAGTCCCAAAATGGTCAAAAATGACCAAGGGTCCTCAAAACTTGGTCAAGGGACAACACTTATGAAGGGAAGAATACAAGATTATGAGTTCACGTAGTGGAAAAATGGTTAAGTATTGAGATTTCTTGGACGAACTTATGAAAGGAAGGTTACAAAATACTGCGTATGAAATACTGCGTTTGACTTCCACTGCTTTCCCATATCGCTCAAATACCAGAGCGTGGTGAACTTCGCAACAAGTGGCTCAAATGGCTCGATCTCAGGGAATGTCGCACCTTCCAACATCTCCCAAGCAGTAAACACGATGAGGATCAAGAGCTAGCTGAAGTGAAACTCATAGCCTTGATCCTGAGCTTCGCGACAATCCAATTCGAGTTGGTTAACTAGGTACTTCGCCTAGTTCATCTGTAGGCCTTCCACGCATTTCCCAGCAAGGTCAACGACAAACCCTGTAACCTGCATGGGTCTGTTCTTTCTTACTAGATTTCCTGCAATTAATTGGCATGCTAGGCGCACTGCGCCATTCTGGATGGAGGCTACCTTGTAGCCTCACGTCCCCTTCTCAACATCGTTGTATGTTTCTTTAATCGTCTGTGCCAAGGCGCAGTCTGCAAATTTTTCTGGGTAGAAGTCTTGTGGGTCTGGTCCCTGCATGCTCAATTTGATGATCCTATGGATCAACACTAGATCGAGAGTGATATGTATGTCCAACCACAGATAGGAACCGTGGAATCATGACAGCAGGAGCTTAACGCAGGCGTTAACCTCCTGGTGCCTTCCAAAATGTGGAATCTTCATTACATTCAAAAGGGTGGACTACGCGAGGTTCATGGTCCACTACTGAGGGATGATCTTCATCTTCTTTCCCTTTGTCTTGGTCAGATATTTGTGAGGTGTGAGCATGCCATAGCTCTTACGGTCTCCTAGGTTGTAGTCACTAATATTCAAGGTTGGAATTCTCTCTAGTTGTGGTCTGACTACTTGTATCCCCTTCGGGAGATACGCAATGATGACGGTGTAGTCGAAGTCCCTCGGGACACTGTCGTGACTCACTACACCGACTAGGGGTGGGATGTACTTGGGTAGGATGGATGGTAATAAATTCTCATTCGCCAAGTCATTTCTATGCTTGGTTCTTTTCTAAGTCGCAGCTCGGGATGGTCCGAATCCGCGAGCAGTCGACAGGGAGGCTTGCACTCTTCTTGTCGATGAAGCTTGTATGCCCACAAACATTACATTTTTAGTCATGAGGTCGATGAGTATCTCCTTCACAAACTCTTCAACTGCGATAAGTTCTTCGGACATACACGCTCGTGGTTGACTATCTCGAGTTGGAGAGAAACTACTCAATGCAACGGGATGGATGGTGATAGCTCGATGATCACTATGCATAATCAACTAATATGTGATCTCAGATAATCACGGGTGGAAAAAGTGTTCTCGGTGCAAGGCTCAATGGAATAAGTAGACAACTAGGTAACATATCTTTCCAACGGGCGAGAAGCCTTCATTAATGCAGTTCTGTCCGTTACTACGCGATCCCAATGGTCTGATGGCGAGATTTCTGGCCATAGCTATTGTTCTAACTGTTCGGGTCATTGGGCTAACAGTTATAATGCCTCCAATGGTCATATTTCTTCTCCATGGCGAAGTGCCATGCTGTGATGTACTAGTATCCCGACAAAGTTCAGATTCTGGAATCCTTCCTTCTGCGCAGTTCCTTCTGGAACTTTCTGTAACTTTTCTATCTTTGCTTTCTTCTTATTAAGCTTTCTATCCTTCTTCCCGATGATCTTCGTCTCGATATTCCTCTTTCCATTCTGATTCTGATCTTCTCTGGGCATAGTAAATTCGCATTGTTGATGGTCTTTATTAGGGTTCAAGGGAAATACTTCTTCTCTGTCTGGTGTAGGTGCTCTACTCTCCTGTACAGATAGGTGTCTCAAGTCCTTGTGTGTCCTTTCAACTTCGACATCCAAGTTTCTGGTTCTGAATAACTTCGACATGTTCTCCTGTTCTTCAATCAAATGTGCGATCCTCCTAGTCATGAAATCTTTTAATTCTTGCTTCTTTTTCTCTAAGACTTCCTCTTCTTTTCTTCTGGCTTGATCATTTTCGATCCAAGGTTTTCCTAGTAACATAGCAAATGGGGCATTGTTCTCAATAAATTTAAAAACCTCAAAATCTTCTTCTGTCAAGGTTCCATGAGAACTCATAGATATCTGGGTAAGTCTTCCACACAGGGTTATCAACTTTCCTCTAAATAATCCTCTTCCTCCAAATGAAGGAATCATAACAGGCTTTGCTAAAATTTCCCAAGTTCTTTCTGTCATGATATTCACCTATGTTTCCTCATCTAGAATGCAATCAATGTCGAAGTCTCCTATTCTTGTTTCTATGCATTCTTTTTCTTTGAATATCTCTGGTAAGTTGATGTTTCTATGATCATTCAGGGTTTCTTTCATTTGCAATAGTACAGTTTCTGATTCTTTCTAGGGTTCTTCCATGATCTTAGTTTCATGACCTTCCTTAGGGTTTTCTTGTCTCGTATTCATTCTTTCAACCTTAGAAATCATTCTAGGGAAATACAAAACTTCATGATGCATAGCTTTACAACAAAGACAACTGGGTCTTCTACCAGGGCATTCCTTAGCAATATGTCACAGTCATCTGCAATTGTAACAAAGAGTTAATCCTCTCTTTCTCTTAAATGATCCACATCCTTTCTTGTACTGTGCACTAGGATCATGGTAGCTAACCTGCAACAAATTCTTTCTAGGATCCTACATCCATTTGTTAGTCCAAACATTCTCTCTATGCATAGGAATAACATATCTTTCACTATTCTTATCAAATCTACTTATATCAAATCTTCTTTCTTCTAGCTGTGCTCTAGTTTTCAGACTAGGATAACATTTATCAAATATACCTAGATCCATATTTTTGAAACAAAAATTTCCACTTATCTTACTTTTTCAATCAAAATTTCTCACTATTCTTACCTTTCTCAGAGCACAAAGCTTCAAGATCTTACCTCTTTTCTTCAGATTGAAATTCCCTTCTTAGCACAGAGTTTCACAATCCAAGTAGAGTACTGTGCACCAGGGCAATAGATCTACGCATGGAGAAAACCCTAACTACCTGCCCTTTCAGCAACACCTGCGAAGCAGATGAAGTCTCACTCGAGCTAGAGGCAGGGGTGGTTGCAGGACTCCGATGTATGCAACCTTATCTGGGACACAGATCTGTGATTGTAACACCTTAACAGAGCACTTAGTAATTATAGTTCGTTAATATTCAACCTTAGTTCACAATGCAACTAAACCCTAACAACAGATCAACAGAACATTCGCACAGATCCAATAGATTCAAGCACTAAGCATACCAACAAAGATCAGATCTAACATTCGTTCACATTATTCAACACTAAGCTATCATATCAGATTCATCTATCATATAACAACACACTAAGCATTGAATCACACAAACAAGAGAGCAATCATAAATCACAAAGCATTCATAACACATGATATACGTGGTTTACCCCCTCCCTAGGGCTACGCCCACCAACTCTTCGTCTTCTTTATTAGCTTCTTTCAATCTTCTTACATGCACAAAGCGTCCAAATCAACTCCGTAGAGGACATGAGATCTGTGCACCTCACCTGATCCTCCTTCCCCAAGTAGATCTAGGCACAAAGCCTTACACATTATTTTACAATCGCTTGCACTTAGTCTTGCAAGTCTCACACAATGCGCACAAAGCCAAATCACACAGATCTACTTTTGCACTTAGCAACAATGGCTCACACTAACTAGTCACTACTTCTTACATCACCTAGACTTCTATTTATTCATTACAAAATAGGCCTAAGCATAGGTAAAACCATGGGCCGACATCCCCATACCCATTACATAAGCCCAAAACCCAAAAATCCCTAAAAAGGGGTCGAGATCCCGCGATATCCACTTCGACTTGCGCTCCACCTTTGATAGCCTGTCGAAGTCCCAAAATGGTCAAAAATGACCAAGGGTCCTCAAAACTTGGTCAAGGGACAACACTTATGAAGGGAAGAATACAAGATTATGAATCCACGTAGTGGAAAAATGGTAAAGTATTGAGACTTCTTGGATGAACTTATGAAAGGAAGGTTACAAAATTATGCATACACGAAGGAAAACGAAGCTAAGTGTTGGTGGTGGGTTTATGGAAGGTATGAAGAAGATATATGACTAGATCCACGGTGAATCCATTAAGACAAATCAACGACGAAGATCTGATCAAGAAATGATCGGACGGTTGTTGAGCATTGCTACTATGCTGCATATGCTAATGAATTTTCCTTCACTGTTTTTCCACCATAATTATTCGCTCGAAAATCAAATTGAGGCATGAGGATAGCTGTTGGAAATTTGTTTCGAAAATGAATGCATTTAAGGATTCCTACTTGGGAGTAGTGCCTTAATATTATTCATAATTTAAAATGAATAATCACATGTAATCTAATTGATAAATATTTTGCAATATGCTTAATTCTAACAATAATTATTGCATGCATATTCTTGCAGAATTAGAGATACAGAAAAATAGACTTTCGTTCCTACATGAGAACTAGAGACATGGAGGATGCTTAAGGGTTTTACATCCATTTAGAAGAAATTGGAGGTCTGCATATCATCATGGGTGATGCTGATACTGAGTCTAATGGGATAAGAGACAAGCATGGGACTGTAACTATGAGAATCCTACAAAAAGAAGTGCAGATATATAGGCCCGATAATGAGAGAATTATGAAGGCTCAAGAAGAGATAATTTAAATCCTAAATATGATACAAAAACAAGTTAACAAGGACTCTAGCACCAAGCAAACAACTAGTGCTAGACAAGTATCAACATCAAGATCCCATAACAAAATATATGAGCATAGGAATGATAAGAAGTCAAGAAGCATGGGTAGACACCATCATTCTCCAAGGCATTCCACCAGAATAACTCATGCAATTTCAGGTCCAGGGAGAAGCCCAAGTGTGTCTCTTGTTCAGAGGAAAAGGAGAAGACCTGAGGTAGACATCTTGCAAGGTGAAATCATTAAGATTAAGCCACTAACTTTCAATGGTGAGCACAAGAAAGGAGAATATGTTGAGGCCTCACTATTGGAAATGAAGAAATATTTCTAGCTTCATGATTACCCATCCTGGGTAGAATCTAGAATTTCCACCTACCACTTGCAAGGAAAGACAACCATGTGGTGGGATCAACTTAAGCAAACCAAGAACCTTGATAAGAAAAGAATATCATGGAGGAAGTTCAAGGGATATTTACAAGAGAAATATTTGTTCGAGCATTACTATGAAAGAAAGATGAAAGAGTTCTTTGAACTCAAGTTGGGAACCATGACAATGGAGGAATATAAGAAGCAGTTCTTTGAATTGTTAAAGTATGTTGAATTCATCAAGGATGAGAAAGTAAAAAGACAAATGTTTCTAAGTGGGTTACCCTATTTCTACACTGATAAGATTCAATATGATAACCACAAAACCTTGGAGGGAATCATAAGGAGAGAAATGCATCTGTATGAGCAGAGAAAAATAAGACCAATTTTCCAAAAATCTTGGAATGACAAGATGAAGGATATGAAGTATCAAAGGCATAAGGGTTTTAAGCCACCCTTTTTCAAGAATAATTTCCAAGAGAATCAACATGGTCAAGTCACACAAATGAACACAAGACTGCATATTCATTTGGAAAAAGGCCAAGGCAACAATCGATGCAATGTTGGGAATGTGGGGAAAATAATCTATATAGGGATTTCCCTCACAAAGGAGAAATAATGAGGATTGTCAAAAACATTCAGGAGGCTGAAACAATGGAATACATGGGTGGAAGCATGCCAAGGATTTATGTAGCCTTGGATAACAAGCAAGTTGAATATCAATCTCCCATGATTGAAGTGGAAGGTAAGATCAATAATTATCCCATAACAATTTTAATTGATTCTGGAGCTATCCATAGTTACATAAATGCTAACATTGTTGAAATATTTCACTTGCAAAGAAGTAAGCATAAGAAATCTTGGTTAGTTCAATTATCCATGGGGGCTAAGAGGAAAATCAATGAGTTGGTTAAAGATTGTCTTATAGACATGAATGGACTTAGCACAATGGTAGATGTAAACATCATACCAACGGGTTCATACGATTGTCTAATTGACATGGATTGGTTGGAAAAACATCATGTTTTCCTAGACTATTACAACAAGACAATCACATGTCTTGATGAGGAAGGGAAGCAATGAAAGATTCAAGGCATTCCAAGAGCTATAGCTGTTAGAGAGATTTCAGCTATGCAGTTGAAGAAGAGCTTCAAGAAAGGATGTTATATGTTTGCAGCCCATATGGAGGAGGCAACCAAAGAGAAAGTGACAAGCATTGAAGACCGTCCAGTTTTGAGGGATTTAGAAGATGTTTTTAGAGAAATTTCGGGACTACCACCAAAAAAAAACATTTACTTCTATATCGATTTGGTGCCAGGAGTTTCCCCGGTGTCTAAGAAACCTTACAAAATGGGCACACCAGAACTAAAAGAGTTATAGATGCAACTTGAATAAATTTTGAAGAAGGGGTATATACACCCAAGTGTGTCACCTTGGGGAGCCCAGATTATTTTTTGTGAATAAGAAGGATGGAACCTTAAGGTTTTGTATTGATTTTAGTTAGCTTAATAAAGTTACCATAAAGAATAAGTATCCTTTATCAAGAATTGATGATTTGTTTGATCAGTTGAAAGGTGAAAGAATATTTTTGAAGATTGACTTGAGATCAGGCTATCATTAAGTAAGAATAAAGGAAGAAGACATCAACACGACATCATTCATAACAATATATGGACATTATGAATTCATGGTAATCCCATTTGGGCTATCAAATGCCCAACAATTTTTATGTGTTTGATGAATGGAGTGTTCAGGGAGTACCTGGACAAGTTTGTGATTGTGTTCTTAGATGATATCCTTGTCCATTCTAAATAATAAGATGAACATGAAAAAAATTTAATAATGGTGTTGCAAGTTTTAAGAGAGCATAAATTGTATGCTAAGCTAAGTAAGTGCACCTTTTACCAAATTAAGATTCACTACTTGGGGAATATAATTTCAGCAACAAGGATAAAATTTGACCCTGAGAAGATAGAGGCCATTAGAGGATGGCCAATACCAAAAAATGTGACAGAGGTCAGATCATTCATGGGTCTTTCTATTTATGACTAAAGATTCATAAAAGGGTTATCAAGAATTGCAAGTCCAATCACTTATTTGCAAAAGAAGGGAGTGAAATTTGAATGGACTTCTACGTGTGAATATAGTTTTCAACAGTTGAATGAAACATTGACAAGTTGCACCAATATTGAAGATTGCAGATCCAAATGAATATTTTGTTATGTGCATTGATGCATGGAAGGAAGGACTTGGTGGAGTTCTCAATCAAAGGGACCATGTGGTATGCTATGAGTCCAGAAAATTAAAAGAGCAAGAGAGGAATTATGCTACACATGACTTGGAGTTAGCAACGATTGTACATGCATTACAAATGTAGAGGAATTACCTTATGGGTAATAAATTCGAGCTAAGGACAAACCACTTTGGTTTGAAACATTTGTTTGGATATCCAACATTAAATGCCAGACAAACAAGATGGTTGGAATTTCTGAGTGAATATGACTTCAAAATTAAGCATATAAAAGGAAAATAAAATCAAGTAGCTAATGCACTTAGAAGGAGAGCTCACGAAGTGCACGTGGCAACCATATGTATGTACATGACATATTTGAAAGATCAAATTATTGCAACAACAAATTCAGATCAACAATATGTGAAAATAAAAGAAACATTTTCAGCAGAAATTTAATTTCTATGAGCCGAAAGAAGATGGAATTATCATGTACAAGGGACAAGTATATGTGCCAAATTCCAATAAGCTGAACAATGTAGTTATGAAGGAAATGCATAATGTGCCATATGCCGGACACCCACGATATCAAAATACAATTGCAACATTAAGAAGCCAATACTTTTGGCCGGTAATGAATAAAGACGTGGCTAATTACATAGCTAGATGTCTAGAATGCCAAAATGTGAAGATCAAACATATACACCCAACATGTTTTCTACAACTGTTGCCCATTCCAGAATGAAAGTGGGAAGTAGTTACAGTTGATTTTATTACTAAGCTTCCCAGAACAATGAAGCAACATGATTCCATCATGGTGGTGGTGGACAAATTGACTAAAGAAACACATTTTATTCCAGTAAACACTACACACAAGGCAACAAATATTGCAGAGATTTTCATAAAGGAAGTTTCCAAGTTACATGGAGCGCCTAAGATAATAGTTTCAGATAGAGATCCAAAGTTTCTTCAAATTTTTGGAAAGGTTTATTCAAAAGCTTTGGGACAAATTTAAATCTTAGCACAATGTATCATCCAGATTCAGATGGGAAAACATAGATGACCAACAAGATAATTGAGGACATGCTTAGAATGTATGTGATGGATCAACTATCAAAGTGGGAAGAATATATTCATTTAGTTGAATTTGACTACAATAATGGGTATCATGCCTCGTTGAAGATGAGCCCGTTTGAAGCATTGTGTGGTAGAAAATGTAACACTCCCGTGAGTTTGGATAATCCAACAGACAGAGCAATCGTTGGGCCATAATTTTTAAAAGAAATGGAAGAGAAGATGGAAAAAATAAAGCCGAATTTAAAGGCTTCCCAGGATAGGCAGAAAAATTATGCAGACAAGAACATAGTTTTTAGAGATTTTAAAGTAGGCGAGCATGTGTTTTTGAAAGTGAAGGCAAAGCGAATTTCACTAATATTAGGAAACTGCATGAAGTTGGCAGTGAGATATTGTGGGCCTTTTGAAATATTAGAGAATAAAGGGCCTATTTCATACATGTTAGATTTTCCTGCATCCATGAGAGTGCATAATGTATTTCATGTGTCATTGTCAAAGAAATATGTGCATGATGCTAACTACATAATTACTTAGAATGTGATCCAAGTGGAGCACGAAGGGGATTTTTGGGTGGAACCAGTACGTATCCTGGATCGAAAAGTCAAGGTGCTCAAGAAAAAATCCATAGGGCTGGTAAAGGTTCAATGGACTTGCTATGGTCCTGAAGATGCTACATGGGAGCATGAAGATAACATGCAGCAAGAGTACCCACAAATTTTTGAAAATTTTGAAGAAGGCATAATGCAAGACTCCATTTTGGAAAGCTGGAGTTCCAGAACCACATCTCAGAGTCCTAGCCAACTGCACTGGGGACCTTGATAAATGAATGGATCATTCCTTGGGCTAGCCTTGATAAACGAATGCTACATCTCTTGGGTCAACCCTGATAAACAGATGGTGCATTCCTTGGGTTGGAAAGTTGAGGGGAACATGAGATTGATGGCTGGAGCTGTTAAATTGCAGAATTTTTATCTCTAAGTATTGTGATGTAAATTTTCATATATATATATATATATATATATATATATATATATATATGTATGTATGTATGTATGTATGAATGTATGTATGTATGTATGTATTAGTGCACTGAAGATGACGGACAATTGTAGGGGAGGGGGAATGTAACGTCCCCTTTATAATCCCCAGTTTAATTAACTCTTATGTGGATATAATATGTGGCTATGACCAAGCGATGTAATATGCGAGTTGTATTTCAATGTTTTAATAATAAAATGTGATTTCAGCTACTAAAGAGGTCATGGACAAAAGATGGGGGATGAATTAATCCACAAGAGAGGGAAGTGTCTAGGATAATGTCTAAGAGGGGTTCAAAGTGGGAAATGCCCATGTATATTAATTTAACCCATTTTTCCTAAACTTGCGTATCGTATACAAACCTTCTCATTTATGATTGAGTGTTCCAAAAGCCAATCATTGAATACATGTAAGAGGGTGGGTGTGAGTGGTCACATCCCAGAGTTATTGGGCACATGGGGTTGAGTACAATCAGCTTGGGGAAGAGTGTGAGTCAATAGAGGAAAGCCACAAGAGAGAAAATTTGTATGGGTTGGAGGAGTAGTTTTTAGTCAGTCAAGTTTTGTTCATGGAGGAGAGGGAAGCGAAAAAAATAGAGCTTGGAGTTGGTGCAACCATAGAGAGAGAATTATGGAGCGTAACTGGAGCGAATTGAAGTTAGAAAATTGAAGAGATAGGTTGTCAGGCCCGAAGAGTGTAATCCTGTGGGAGTTGCACTAAAGCAACAAGTGTTTTCTGTTGGTTTGCTGCTAGTTTTCTTAGCAACAAGTTCGCTTGAATTTCTAGCTGAGAGATTCCCAATTACCTATGCCAGAGAGACCCTAATAAACGAATGGAACATTCCTTGGGTTACCCCTGATAAACAGATGGTACATCCCTTGGGTTATCCCTGATAAATTGTAACGTCCCCAACCACCCACAGGATGGGCCACACTACTCTGTAATGTACCCAACCACCCACAGGCTGGGCCACGCTACTCTGTAACGTACCCAACCACCCACATGCTAGCCACACTACTGTGGAAACTCACCTCTTAACTGATACCATACTGTAACATCCCCACCCAAAGGGAAGTGGGGCAGCCGGAAGACTTTTGAGCAGAGAAGTGGGGAATGAGAGACTGTGGTTTGTTAGTTTGAGTTGGCACCTGATGGAGTTGTTCCTGTTGTCTGAGATACATCAACTTGGCTAGGAATCCCTTTACCCGGGTGGAATTTAGTCCCATCTCGGGGGTGACCCACTGTTGAGAGTTCTGAGTAGCGTGGTCTAAGGATGGGAGGATTGTGGAAGGTATGCACGCAGTTGGTGGTATTTTATCAAAGATAAGTATCAATTGTGTGTTATATTACTTGTTGGATCATTATTTATTCATTCAATTTCATGGGTTTTGCCTGTGTGAGTTGTTTGTGTATTTTTACTTTTATTTCCACATAAATTTGGGCATTTGTTCAAAGTAGTTGTATATGCTTAATTTTCGTATGCAATTCGTAATTTTTCCATAGAATATCCCAATAGATGGCTGGGAATGCTACACTTGGCCTCAAAGATGATGGCAAGAGAAGTACCAGAGATGTGACTTGACCTGGGTGGTGGTGTTGCAGTATGTTATCGGTTAAAATGCGAGTTTCCACAGCAGCATGCCCAACTTGTGGGTGGATGAGTACGTTGCAAGGTAGTGTGGCCCAGCCTGTGGGTGGTTGGGGACGTTACAATATGGTATTAGAGCTCCATTTTTCAACGTTGAGCTTGGATGGGCCATGTAAGTGGAAATTAAAGCAAAATTTTCATAGAGAATCGTTTTCGAAATGACCTAATTTTGAGTTACAATGTGTCTATGGGTGCTAGGTGGGCGCTGAGAGCACACCTTAACTATGTTTGAAATCTCATGATTTGTAGAGGTTCGAGAAACCATAATAGCCATTGGATTGATCCGCCATATTAGATCTGGTCCATTGGATCAAACCCAGGTGAGAAGAGAGCACACTACATAGGAGATCAGATCCCAACTATTGGATGTAAGCACAGAAGAACGAGGGCCGTCAGATCATGGTAAGAAGTGAGGAAGTTAAACCCTCAAGTCCTCCAGACTTCACCGCTCCGACTATTTTAAGTCTTTTGTCATGAAAGAGGCAAAAGCCCCAAAGCTCCGAAGTCCCATAGTGAATCTATGTCGTAGATCATGGGAAGAAGTGTCAGGCGTACGATTTGGCCAAGGAAAGATCTGGGCCGTCGGATCAAGCATAGACTAGGAGGAGAAGCATTATGGAGAAGATCATATTACATCCATCGGATCTGTGTGCAGGCGAGTGTGAGCCGTAGATCTCATGGAAGTTCGAGGTTTGGCACTCCGGGAGAAACGGGTCCTTGTGTTGCTAGGAGGCAAATATCCCGAAGTCCTGAACTCCAGAGTAAATCTAGAACATTGGTCGTCAGGGACACGTGTCAATAGATTAGCGAGTGTCCGAAAGTTTGACAATCCGGAGGATTGTGAATAAAAGGTGTTGTGGCATGAAAAGTTCTGAAGCCCCAAATGCTACAGTCAATCTAGGGCGTCTGTTGACAAGGACATGTGGACCGTATATCTCAACCCATCGCTAGTTCGACATTCGAAAATTCAGGAGGCAGCGTGTATTGTAGCCTCAAAACTCTCAAAGCCCAGAGTCCTGGAGCTTCTATTGATCGTTGATCTTAGCTAGGAGTGGGGACCGTTGATTCTTGAACCCGTCGGTGGTTTGCCACTTCGATGTTTAGAGGAATTGAAATGTTGTGCTGGAAGATTGTTCGAAGCTCGAAGCTTCGGAGATGAAGAGCACCAGAGTATTTTTCTAATTCAGCGTCTGGGTCAATTGTGGTGTTGTGTTGTGAAATTTTCCGAAGTTCCAGAGTCCCGAAGCTCTAGAGAAGTGCCCATTTGTAAGTTTTCCAATTCGACATTTAGGGGAATTGGAATGTGTTGAAGGATAAACCTCCGAAGCCCGAAGTTTCGAAGCACCGTAGCCCCGAAGCTCCGAAGAAGTACCATTCGAGAGTTCACCAATTCTACATTCGGGGGAATTGGAATGTGTTGAAGGAGAAACCTCCAAAGCTCAAAGTTTCAGAGCCCCATAGTCCCAAAGCTCCGGATAAGCACCATATAGGTAAGCTCTTGGTTCTATCCCGCGATCACATGAGATTGGGGGCTGAAGTAAAGGGGCTAGTGCCCCAAAATTGATTTTATAGACATAAAGGGGCATAGAAAAGGAGCCTGCGGGTTTATGATTTGTACAGACCTGCATTTGAGAGAAATCATAGGAGCCTGTGAACCTTAAGAGAGGATTAAACATGGGTCCAAGATCTAATTTGGCTTCCGAAGATAACTTGTACAAGGATTTCCCTCATAGAAAGGACAATTTTTCAGATAACCATAACGTTTTTCTCAAGACTAAGAATTGAGCAAGGGAGCAGTCATTAGAAATGTATTGAACAGTAGAATATAACTGTTCACCCAAAAAATTGATCTGGACAGTCAATTTCTCAAGAAATTAGAAGAAAGAAGTCTGATCCATTATGGACCAAATTTGTTCATAATTTCATGCAAATGATAGATCAAATTTCCTAATAGATCTTGTTGGCTACGCATTTTGTAGAGTTAACAATTGTTAGATTAGAACATGATCAATGCAGAGTGCATAATCATGGAATATACACATGGGTTTTACTGCCAGGAAGATGAGATCAAAGGGATGGATGTCCATATGGGTAATGAAGGTACAAACTCAAATGGAAATGGAGAAGGAAAGGAAGAAAACATGAACATGGTAGAGACCATTAAAAATTGGCAAAAGGATGTCCAAAGTTATAAAGCTGATAATGAAAGGCTTATGAAAGCCAAGGAGCAGTAGGAGGACTTCAACATAAAGTTAATGCAGAGATTAGACATATTAGAAAAGAAGATGGATAAGGAGAATGACTCAAGCAAATCAGGAAGTCACAGGTCTCATGATGAGAGAGGCAAAACAAGAAGTGTTAGCAGACATCACGATCACTCCCCAAGGCATTCCAATAGGAGAGCACCCAGTAGCTCAAGTCCATCCCCTGTCTGGAAGCATAAGAGGAGGTTTGGGGTGGATGAGCTACAAGGAGAAATGAACAAAATCAAACCTCCTACATTTGATGTTGAGCACAAGAAGGATGAAGATGCAGAGACATGGTGAGATAGGCATGATAAAGTATTTTCAATTACATAATTACTCTTCATACACAGAAGGAAGAATTTCCATCTATCAGCTCAAGGGAAAGACATCCATGTGGTGGGACCAATTTTTGCAGGTGCAACACATCAAAGAGAAAACTGTTACTTGGAAGGAATTCAAGAAATATTTTCAAAATAAATACTTGACTAAGAGATACTACGACAAAAAAATGAAGGAGTTCTTTGAACTCAAGCTTGGGAGTATGACCATATATGAATATGAAAGAAGGTTTTTAGAACTGCTAAAGTATGTTTCTTTCATCAAGGATGAGACAATTTAGATTCAAAGGTATTTGAGTGGGTTTCCATCATTCTTCAGTGACAATATACAATATGATGATCCCAAAACATTAGAGGAGACCATAAGGCGAGCTAAAAGCCTTTATTATTAGCATAAAGGAAGGTCAACTTTCCAAAAATATTGGGAAGACAAGAGGAAATATAAGATGGAACAGAGGAATAAGGGGACCAAGAAACCATTCTTCAAAAATAGTCCTCAGGGACAACTAGCTTCTAGAGAACCCAAAACGATTGAGACAAGGGGGGAAAGACCAAGGAAACCACCTATTCAATGTTGTGGTTGTAAGGGTGATCATATGTATAAAAATTGTCCCCATAGAGGTAAAAAGGTGAGGACTGTTCACAAGGTATAGCGAGATGAAACAATGGAGGACATGGGCATAAGTGTACCTAGGATCTATACAACCCTGGACAACAAGCAAGCAGAGTTTAGTCACATATGATTAAGGTGGAACGTATGATCAACAACCAAACAATTTCCATTTTAATTGATTCAGGAGCTAGTCATAGTTATATAGATCCCGAGATGGTGGAAATATTGCATTTTCCAAGAATCAAGCATGGAAAATCTTGGTTGGTGCAGCTCGCTACCGGGACCAAAAGAAAAATTAATGAGATGGTTAAGTCATGTTCAATGGACATGAATGGACTGAGCACCATGGAAGATTTGAACATCTTTCCTTTAGGTTCCTATGACTGTCTAATTGGTATGAATTGGTTGGACCAACACCATGCTATCCTAGATTGTTATAATAAAGCATCCACTTGTTGGGATGGGGAAGGGAACCTAAGGACAATACATGGAATTCCGAGGGCAATAACTGTCAGATAAATCTCAACATTGCAACTGAATAAAAGTTACAGGAAAGGGTGTCAAATATTTGCAGCTCATATGGAAGAGACACCTAAAGATAGGTGTGAAATATTGAAGATTATGCAGTCCTAAAGGAGTTTGAGGATGTATTTAAAGAAATATCAGGATTACCCCCTAAAAGAGACATTGATTTCTCCATCAATCTGATGCATGGAGCAACTCCAATATCTAAGACCCCTTATATGATGAGTACACCAGAACTGAAGGAGTTGCAAATGAAACTTGAAGAGATTCTAAAGAAGGGATATATACACCCAAGTGTGTCACCTTGGGGTGCCCCAATATTATTTGTGAAGAATAAGGATGAAACATTGAGACTTTGCATGGATTTTAGGTAGTTGAACAAGGTAACTATGAAGAATAAGTATTTTTTGTCAAAGATTGATGACCTCTTTGATTAGTTGAAGAATGCAAAATATTCTCCAAGACTAATCTCAGGTCAGGTTATCATCAAAGAAGAATTAAATAAGAAGACATCAACAAGACTTCTTTCAGAACAAGGTATGGGCATTATGAGTTCACATTGGTGCCATTTGGGTTATAAAATGCACTGGCTGTCTTCATGTGTTTAATGAATGGTATTTTCAGAGAATACTTAGATAAGTTTGTCATTGTATGTTTAGATGAAATTATTATATATTCCAAGTTAGAGGAAGAGCATGAACAACACTTGAGGATGGTAATACATGTATTAAGGGAGCATCGGTTGTATGCCAAATTGAGCAAGTTCTCATTTTATCAGAAGCAAATTCACTATTTGGGACATATCATATCCGAGGAAGGGATAACAGTGGATCCTGAAAATATTGAGGCCATTAGAGGATGGTTAGCACCAAAGAATGTGACAGAGGTCAGATCATTCACGGGCCTTGCAGGATACTACAAAAGATTTATTGAAGGATTCTCAAAGATTGCACACCCGATCAATTTCTTGCAAAAGAAGGGAGTGAAGTTTCAGTGGACATTGGAATGTGAAAAGAGTTTCCAACACCTGAAGTATTTATTAACCAATGCTCCAATACTAAGGATCATTGATCCAAATGAATACTTCATTGTATGCACTGATGCATGTAAAGAAGGACTTGGTGGAGTCCAAAGTCAAAACATATATGTTGTATGTTATGAATCAAGGAAGTTGAAGGAGCATGAAAGGCACTATGCTACTCATGATTTGGAGTTGGAAACCATAGTGCATGCCTTGAATATGTAGAGGAACTACCTCATGAGGAAAAGGTTTGAGTTGAGCACAAACTATAATGGTATGAAATATTTATTTGAACAACCAACTCTAAATGCTAGACAAAGTAGGTGGTTAGAATTTCTCAGTGAATATGACTTTGATATAAAGCATGTCAAAGGGAAAGAGAACAAGTTAGCCGATGCAATTAACAGAAGGGTGCATGAGTTGCATGCTACAACTATTAGCATGTACCAATCACATTTGAAGGACAAAATCTTGGAGGCTGCAAAATCAGATTTGCAATACATGGACATAATAACAAAATTACAACAAGGTATTTTGCAGCAGAAATTTGAATACTACAATCTGGGAAATCATGAAATTCTCATGTACAGAGGAAGAATTTATGTACCAAATTCCTAGGAATTGAAAAATCTAATATTCAGAGAAATGTATAATGTACCTTATACTGGGCACCCAGGGTATTAAAAAACTATTGTAGCTGTCAAGAGCCAATATTATTGGCCAGGCATGAAGAAGGAAGTTGTTGAGTGTACTGCCAAATGTTTGGAGTGTCAAAAGGTCAAGGATGAGCATAGACACCCAACTGGTTTTCTACAACCATTACCCATCCTTGAGTGAAAATGGGAAGTTGTAACAATGGATTTCATCACCAAACTGCCCAAAACAAACAAGCAACATGATTCTATGATGGTAGTGGTGGATAAACTTACCAAAGATGCCCATTTTATCCCAGTAAAACTCACTCACAAGGAAACCAACGTTGCTGATATTTATATGAGAGAAATTTCTTGACTGCATGGTATACCCAAGACAATTATGTCTGACAAAGATCCAAAATTTACATCAATTGTTTGGAAAGGATTATTTAAAATATTTGGAACAAATTTGAATTTTAGCACAACTTATCATCCAGAATCAGATGGAAAAACAAAGAAGGTGAATCAAGTGATTGAGGATACATTGATGATGTATGTGATGGATAAACCATCAAAATGGGAAGACTACCTACACTTGGTAGAGTTTTCTTGTAACAATGGGTACCAAACATCTCTAAAGATGAGCCCATTTGAGGCACTTTATGGCAGAAGGTGCAACACACCTGTAAGCTGGGACAAACCAACAGATAGAGCAGTGGTGGGGCCATAATTACTCAAGGAAATGGAAGAGAAGATGTCAAAAATAAAACAAAATTTAAAGGCTGCTCAAGACAAGAAGAAATGATATGCTGATAAGGGCAGAAATCACAAGGAATTTAAAGTGGGTGACCATGTATTATTGAAAGTGAAGGCCAAAAAAAGTTCTTTGAAGTTGGGAAATTTTTCAAAGTTGGCAGCTCATTATTGTGCGCCATTTGAAATCTTAGAGAGGATTGAGCCTGTAGCATACATGCTTGCATTAGCTGCATCAATGTCTATTCATAATGTATTCCATGTATCATTTCTCAAAAATTATATACATGATGCTAATCATGTTATTGATTGGAATGTGATTCAGGTGGAGCAAGAAGGCATTTTTCAAGTGCATCTGGTATGCATACTGGACCAGAAGATCAAGCAGCTCTGGAATCAAGCCATAGATATAGTAAAGGTCCAATGGATACGGTATGGTCCCGAGGATGCAACTTGGGAGCACGAGGATGCTATCTGGGCAGAATACCCACATCGTTTTGAAGGTTTTTGAAATTTTGGTGGTAAATGTGTATATATATTGCACCGAGGAAAATGCATAAATAAGGGGAGGGGGATGTAATACCCCAAGACCAAGCCCCAGATGTAAATTTAAATATGTTTAATAGGATGGTGAGCCAGGTTATTATAGGCTAGAAGGCATATGTGATTATTAGTCCAGAGAGCCTAGATGCTAAAGGCCAATGATCCTATTTTTGTATATGTAAACATTCATATCATTAATAAAATACATCGTTGTGTGTAGAACAACCACGATAAAGAGTATGGGGGACTTAAATCCACTAGGAAGGGAAAGAGGGGGGCTAAGAGCCTAGGAAAGGGGCTAAGCTAGAGAGCTTATCTCCAAAGGAATATTATAATATTATTCCTAAAGACTAAGGTATGGATATAACTTATTTATCCTAAGTTCTTATGGGAAGGGAATGAAT
>ML795776.1:49650-64720 GCA_009831015.1 Picea engelmannii
GGGGGGGATTCGTCCATTCTTCCCATTATACCATTTCGATTCATTCCATTCACTCCATTCTCTCCATCATTTGAACTCTGCATCCTGCATGCACTTGTCCAACAGTAACCGTATTTTTTCTTTTATGAGCAACACACCAGTACCTTACCTGAAGGCCCTTGCTGCCTTCACATCTTCCTTACCTGAACGTTGTTGCTGCCATCACCTATTCCTTACCTGAACGTTGTTGATTCCATCACCTGTTCCTTACCTAAAGGTCATTGCTACCATCACCTAAGCCTGTACCTGGTTAACTTTAGAAATGGACTGAAGAAGTGGGTTGCCGGGCCTGTGGGATTGAAGAGGCAGGTTGTCAGACCCATGGATTGAAGAGGTGGGTTGTTAGGCCTGCAAGAAAATCTCTCCAGGTGAGAGAATTGTTGGCAGGAGATTGAGCTCTTGTTTTACATGATAGAACGAGATTTTATCGATTGTTTTTTCCTCCTTGATTACTTGGGCTATTACTTTGGCCAACTTGCTATCCACCAACAATTATTTCCCAAGCATTGCCTTTATGAGGATCATGAAATCAAGTTTTGTGGCCAAAATTAATCCTCCCAAAAGAGTGTAAGCCTCAGCTACATTGTTTCATGCTACCTCTAGTCCCCAAGGCTAGGATGCTACTTTTGTTCCTCGAATATTTAAGAGAATCCCCCTCCCACTTTCCACTCCAGTTTGGAACCATGATCTTAACAACTAGTATCATTGTACAAAAACCTTAAAATCAATCCTTGAATCGAAAGTGATGCTACTAGTAGCACCCTTTTTTTTCAGGGTTAAAATTACAAATTGTTTGAAACTATGACTTTAATAATTGGTATTATTGCAACAAAAACCTTAAAATCAACCCCTGGATTGAAAATTGATGTTACCAAAATCACCCCCTTTTGGGGGGGGTTAAAATTACAACCTTTTAGGGGTGGTAGGAGTGAGAGGGGTCATCTTCGACCCTGATGGAAACCAAGAATCTACCTATGCTAGGGGACTTAGAATTGCAACAAACAACCAAACTAAGGCACGTGCTCTATACCAAGGTTTATATATCGCCAATATCTTGGGAATAAGAGAAATGGTAGTCATTGGAGACTCTAGGATAGTCATAAAGTCTTTAACACATCGAGAAGTTCTGAAAGACTCTCAGCTAGCCTCGATATTCACTAGAATCATAAATCTAACTCAGAATATAGCCAAAATTATATTCTTTCATGTTCTAAGAGGGTACAATGGCAAGGTGGATGGTTTGGCTCTGGTTTGCCTCAAGGAAGTTTGAAGAAAAATGGGGTTCGTCCATTATCCCCTAAGTTCACCCCTTAAGATTTCATGACATTGGTATATCATTTAATGAACCATGAGTTAGGTATTAAAAGCATGTAGGTGTTAAACAAGAGGAATGAAGTTTCAAGGACAAAGCCCATCAGGCATTGTATGAGTTTGTTAATGTAGGCTTTAATTCTTATACCTCATGAATTTATTCTCATTTGGTGTAGTGGGATTATATCATCAGAGTGTTGGGAGAATATGAAGGTCTGTGGGATGTATTACAGAGCACTAGGTTCATTTCTTTGAATTATTTTGGTTCAATTTTGGATGGTTCTCTGGCCAAAGGAGTAGGAAGATTTTACTCTTATGCCAGAAGGGTTTTGGCTTCTTCTAGTGTCTTGTGTAAGAGTTTGGTCCTCCTAGTCTTTTATTTCATGATATAGTAGAATTATTATTTCCACTTAGACTCTCCGAGGTATTTTTGTTTGGTGTTGGGTCATTAGGAGATTGGTATTTTGGTTTCTCTTGTGGGGGAAGGGGCTTGGAAATTTTATTCCTAGACCCTTGGTTTGGCTATCTGTCTTTGTCATCCTATTTGTTTCTTGTCTCTATTGCATCGAGAAGATGTGGATTTGTTGTGTCGAGACATTGTGGCTTTCTCTCTTAGTGGAAAGTTGGCCAATTAACCTTAGGGGCCAAGTTTGTTGGTGTAATTATTGAGCATATGTTGTCATTGATGTCAACACGACGCACATGCAGAGGAAGTGCATGGAAGGCTTGAAGTGTGCACAAACAATATGGTGCACAACCAGAGGAAGTGTGTGAAAGGCTTGCGAAGGAAGTGCACAAAAGGATTATTTCTACTGTACTATTGCAGATCCACATGAAATGGAACTCCTAGAATAAATTGTGAAAGGTTGAAAAGAGAAGTGCACATAAGGATTGAAGGACGAATGGATAAACGATGTAAAATAAATCACAGACGTGATTGAGTTCACCAGGAGTCTGCGCAGAATAGGAGGATAACCTACGATGTTGTTCAGAAGTGAAGTGGAATGCGACAAATTCCCTTGTCTATGATAGTAGAATGACTCAGCAGATGTTTATGCCGCAACGTGACGATGTTTTGAGCAAGCGATAAGTGACAAAGTGAACTGCGACAGAGTGTGTGGAAGATTGCGAAGATGAAAATATGCAGGACGCCTTGAGCTAGTGCGACGAATGGTGTAGTGGAGTGTGACGAGATGAAGTCCGAAGTAGAATGCGACTAAACGAATCACCAGGGGAACTTACAGTCTAATGGGGAAATTTAGTAAGCACACTGCAGGACAAGTGCGATAAGATGAAGACTTATGACTTGCGTCTTACTCTCTGGTTCTATCTGTGCAATGGATGCTTTGTAGACTAGAATGAAATTATTGCATCATTCTTCAAGAGATGCTTGGATAAGCTGGAGCACGGTCGTAGGAAGACTTGGTCCATTTGATTTAGTCAAAGTTTGTCCACAATGTAACATTCATGTGTCCACATACTTTATTTAAAAAAATTTGTAATTAGCAGGACTTTGACATGGTCAAAGTTTGTCCACAATATAACCATCATATTTTATTTAAACAAAGTCGTAATTGACAGGATTTTGATGTGGTCAAATTTTGTCCACATTGTAACTGTTACGTGTCCACATACAGGAAAGTGAACTCAGGAAAATTAAAATAATAATGGATGCACTATGATTGTGGAGGTGTGCGCGAAGTGAGGTGGAAGATGATATTCTAATAATTCATAGGAACAAAAATGTAAATTTGTGAGGATGTGTTGAAATATTTAGTGATGTAACAGATTTTTTTGAGTTTAGGGTGGTAGGGTGATGTTAAAGTGAGTCGAAGCTCACTAAGCATTGGTGTCCTCATTTTTGTAATAGGTTGGTGCCTAATAGGATTGGTGTCCTCATTATCTGTGAAAGGTTGGTGCCTAAGAGGATTGGTGTCCTCATTTTCTGCGACAGGTGGGTGCCTGTTCAACTGAAAAATTATAACTTGTAAGTTGGTGCTTGCAGAAGAACATAAATAAGATGTTCTGTGGTTTTTTCCCGCATTGGGTTTCCACATAAAAATCTTTGTGTATTGAGTTCACTGTGTTTTTTTTTTAATTTCTGCTTGTATCTTTCATTTAGTGCGCACTTCTAAATAACTTAGATGACTATTTTGAATCCTGCTTGTATATGTCATTAAGTGCACATTTCTAAATAACTTAATGGCTCGAAAGGAAAGAAAAATTAAGAAGGTTAATGCAATATTGTTCACCCCCTCCCCCTTCCCTCTCAGTATTGTTATGAGTATCAACATTACTGAGGTTCTATTTTTCTAGCATTGGCTCGTGCGTGGGTTTTCTTCTTTGGTGAGACTTGGAAATTTCCTTTCCAACCTCATTTTTCAGCTAGGTGCAATTGAAATTGTAGCCCTGCTCCTCTATGAAAGTGATTGGATTTGGAGGCCTTGTTCCTTTCCAATTCTCTTTATCATTCACAAGAGTGTATCCAACCATTTCTTGCGCACTCTGGTTTTCCCCAATCTTAGCAAAAAATAATGGTCATCTTCTAGTATTTGGAGCTTCATGGACCCCAACAATCTCAGAGGTATCTGTAGGGTCTTGAGGAGGCATGAAGAGACCTTGTTGAGCAATGGAATCTCTCTTATATCCTTCTATGCAATTATTCACAATTTGGAAAGAAAGAAACATGAACATTATGACAAGATAATGAGCACTCTGGGAGAATATGGGGATTTTTTTTTGGAAATTGAAGTTGAGTGTTACAAGTTAAGGTGCTTTGTTCAACGAATAAGCAATGAACCTCTTTCAAAGTCCATGTCTCAACAGACTTCAAGTCATTTGGAGGAAAAGGAAAAAGAGGAGGAATCTAGATAGCAACCCAAGGATCCAATGGAAGTAGACTAGCCCTCCATTTCCTCAAACACATATGTACATCAACAAACCTTTGATATAATGTTTTGTAAATCCATATGTATTTTAAATATTTTTTATAGGTAGTATACATGCAATGTTAGTGTCTATGTGGCAACAACAAGACTGGAAAAACTTATGAAAGTTTTAGATGATAGGAAAATTTTGATGGTGACACAAACAAAACTTTTTGAAACAACATATTAGCTTTCTCTATAATATTTTACCTTTTTTTGCCGCCTTTAATATAAATATTTTCCAGTCTCGATAAAAAAAATAAAAATTAATTACAACTTTTTTGAAACTGTGGCTTTAACAACTAGAATTGTTGCAATAAAAAACCTTAAAATCAACCCTTGAATCAAAAGAGGGTGCTACCAAAATTACCCTATTTTTTTCCATGGCTAATATTACGACTTGTTTGAAACCATGGCCTTAACAATGTGTACCATTGCAACCAAAACTTTAAAATAAACTCTTGAAAGAAAAATGGGTGCTACCAGTGACAACCCCTTTTTTTTGTGGGGAGGGGGGGGGGGATTTTTAAATTACAACTTGTTTGAAATTGCGGCCATAACAACTAGTATTGTTGAAACCAAAATCTTAAAATCAAACCCCAAATTGAAAAGAAATGTTATTGACAACACATTTTTTTTCAACTTAAAATAATGATATTTTTGAAACCATGACCTAAAAAACTGATACTATGACAAACACAGTTATAAAAATAGGAAAAAAGAAACATAAACTTAAAAAATAAAAAATAAAAAGATTTAAAAATAGGAGAAAATAACCCAAAATCTAAGCTAAAAACATGTTAAAAAATTTAATTAAAATGAAAAACATTTTAAATAAAAGAGAATTCAAAAAATATAATTCAAAAATAATGAAGGAGAAAAAAATTAAAAATAAAATAACAAAAAATTGGGCCACTCCTTCCTCATTCCCTTTATAAAAAATGTTTTTTAAAAAACCAAAAATATTCAATAAATAATTTTTTTTTAATTAAAAATAAAAATTATATATATGTGAATTAAAAAACAACAAAGTATAAAACATGATGAAAAATAGAATTTAAAAGCAATTTATTATTACCCTGATAGGCATACACTTATTAGAAATGGCCATAATTAATAGCCTTTTAATCACAGATGGACTTTTGATGACCATGATTTCATATGTCTCAAATATTCTTTGTCGTCGCAAGAAATTAAAGGTTGTGATTTCATGTATTAACTTCCTTACATGACAAAAGATGTATGTTGGTCATTAAAATGGGTGATTAAGATAATTAGCATAACAATAGTTGATTTTAATGTGTTTAATAATTTTTCTTTCCTTTAGTTTAGGTTTTTTAAAACTGTGATTTGGCTTTTAACCCCATTTAGGTTTTTTTATGGTGTCATCTGCCTTCTGTTATCAATAATTGAACGGTGAGTGGGGTTATGTGGATGACTCGACCCTTCATCTCCACTCCACCGTTTTACCACCTATGCATGTTGTTTTTGCATGCTTGCTTATTCCTTCATACACTTGTCAGTGATGGATTAATGTGTGTCCGTGATGGATAAATGGTGGGTGCAGATGTGCTTCATGGATTAATATTTTAGACCCACGTGTCTCTCTTTCATGGATTAATGGTGTTTCGCACCTATCCTTCATCCATTATTTCGTCGTACACCTGTCTGTCATGGAATAATGGTGGGGCAGATGTCCTTCATGGATTAATGGTGTGGCACACCTATTTGAACAAATCAAAAACACATGTAATTTTTACGTGTTGCTCATGATTTGGATCGACTATTCGTTCACCCATTACTTGCATGTTGTTTTTGCATGCTCGCTTATTCCTTATACACTTGTCAATGATGGATTAATGTGTGTCCTTGATGGATAAATGGTGGGCGCAGATGTGCTTCATGGATTAATATTTTAGACCCACGCGTCTCTCTTTCATGGATTAATGGTGTTTCACACCTATCCTTCATCCATTATTTCGTCATACACCTCTCTGTCATCGAATAATGGTGGGGCAGATGTCCTTCATGGATTAATGGTGTGGCACACCTATTTGAACGAATCAAAAACACATGTAATTTTTACGTGTTGCTCATGATTTGGATCGACTATCCATTCACCCATTATTTGCTAGGTGGTTTAAGTGGAAGATGTAGTGGAACACTTTGTCATTTTAAATGTTTAATAATTTAGGGTTTTTTTTGTCAGAAGGTGGAATTTCATTATCTACGGAAGCACCCTCTCCTTGTTTCGACGTTGCTCATATGAGATGAACCAATTGCAGGGTTGTGCTCGATTCATCTCTTAAAATCGACCACGCTGAGAAAGACGAGTTTATGGGTTTCAATCCCTAAGTTAAATATTCATTTGAGAGTGTTTTATTAAATATTAATTTGATTTAAAAGTGCTTTGTTAGTTTGATTCGAGCAGGATGGGCCATGTGGGGATAGAATTTGGTAGCGTTGATGATAGGAATCTAGTTTTAAGTATTCAGGATGTATCTTGCTTGTGTTGTTTCCTCTATCAGGTTAGGTGAGGTTAAAAAACATGTGCATGCCTCCTAAACCCTAACCCTAATCACTTTTATCGCAAATATTTGCAACCAAAAGTAGGAGATGGTTATATTTGATTAATAACTAATTAATTATCAAGATTAAGGTTATATGAAGTATTTAATTATATTTACGAGTGATAAATTTAAAGATTAGGTTAAATATGAGTCTCTTAATTTGATGTATGGTAATTATAATTTGATTTAATATGAATTCTATTAAAATATTTTAATTTAAAATCACAAATTATAAATTCTATTAAAACATTTTAATTTAAAATCATAAATTATAAATTCTATTAAAATATTTTAATTTAAAATCACAAATTATAGTGAAGAATTACATATCATCCTTTAGTTGCAACCAAATCCAAAGAGAAAATTTGTATATGGGAATGAACGTTGATATAATATAGAAATTGTTGGATGGAAACATAAACAAAATAAAAGATATCTTTGTTTTTATTTAAAATAAATAAATACATATACAGTGCATGTATATCATACCTTCTAGAATGTTCTAAATAGTTTTTACTTAGAGATTGAAATTCATTTATTACTTCCATACATAGATGAAAAATTCAATAGCAGCTACCAACCTCTTCTTGTAGTATTAAATTTTCAGAAAAGAAAATGCTAAAATATACTAGGATCTGAAATTGATATTAACTTACATAATCAAAGCCCTTAAATTTTATATTGTATATAAGAGACTTAAATTTTATAATGTATATAAGACACTGAAAACTCACAACTTCCCCTCCAATGGAATTCACAACTTCCCCTTCTGATGGTTGCGAACAAGTTTTCCAACTACCTACGAAGCCATGCCAAACTCAAAGGTTTCGTTTCAACCATTTACTTTTACCTATTAGACCAAGTCACTAGGTTTGAGTTCAAATTGGACGATCTTAAAGTTCTAAAAAATTGGACAAAGGAAATTTGGGTAAAAAAATTTCACATATTACAAAATATTTGAAAATTAAATTATTTGATTTTGGTTTCACTAATGATCTTAAAATTAAAAAAAAAACACTTACAATAAAAATAAAATAATAAAAATTCTAAAAACGTACACAATAAAAAAATTGTATAAAAATTTAAACATATTACAAAATTTGAAAATGAAAATGAAAATAATAAAAATTCTAAAAAATATACAATAAAAAAATAAAATAAAAATTGGATAAAAAATTAGATATATTACAAAATTTGGAAATGAAAATTAAAAAATATATGTAATAAAATGAAAAAGTTATTTGAAAATAAAAATTAAAAATATATGTAAAAATAAATAAATTATTACTCTAGCATCTTAAATATACACCATGATATTAAAAGCATACTCTTTATATTAAGTAATGATAACAATCACTAAATACACCATAATTAATGGAAGGAGTGCCCTCAATAAATCCCCTCTTCTTCCTCCCCATTGGGGCCCCGAAGTCACAGGCTCAAACTCGAACTCTAGCCCGTCGATAGACCCTCATTACCCACGAGTCAATACACAGGATGGAGGTCCCGATTCACAATAGCCAATAATTAATGAAGATACGATAGTGTAGCCATGGTGATCTAAACAGCATATCAAAGTACATCCACATTATGCTAAAAGTTGAACAAGATTATTATCAATTCATTTATATATTATATATAAATTAGGATTAGGAAGAGGAACTTTCCATCTTCTTTTCTATCTATATCTATAATGGTTTCTATTGATGTTCACTATCCATTATATATATAAATAAGTAACTAATAATTGGTGTTTATGACAATGAAAACATAGATGATATAACGGAAAAACTCACAATATCAGGAGTGACAGCGAGTTAGGGTTTGGCAGTCGCAGACACAACAGAGCACAACATGGTTATCAAAGGGGGCGGTAATGGAACCCCCTCATACAAGCAGGTAGTGGTGGATAGGGGGAAAGGCCCACGAGACAGAGGTTTCAAGGAACCAGTGACGAGCACCTCGGGATCAGGACCGGAAAAGACTTAGGAAAGCAACCAGGAAAAAATGGATCGCATGGGGGAAGAAGCCAGAGAAACCTAGAATGATGCGCAAGAACCAATGAACCCCAATGGGGTAGAAGGGCGCAACCCGTGTAAACCTAAAACAACACTGATACCCAAAGTGATACTGGAAGATCCACAAACGCAACTCTTCCGGGACCAGATGAAGACGCATGCACTGATTTGCAAGTTCATGGGTTTGTGGCCCATAGAAAGAACGTTGCGCAACTGGATAAAATATCAATGGAAGCCAAGCGGGGAAGTGGAACTCCACCTAGGTTCGAAAGGCTTCTTCACAACAATATTCATGAGCTTGGAGGACAGGGATAGAGTCTTTGAGGGGGGGGCATACTTCCATGCCTCAGTAGGACTGTACATGCGGCTATGGAAGGAAAAATTCTCCCCAGAGAAAGAAACCTTCAAGAATGTACCCCTCTGGTTGAGGCTTTACTCTCTGCCGCTAGACTACTGGCTACCCTCCACCTTCGAAGCAATCGGGAACAAACTTGGAAAATATGTGAAGAGATTGGAAGCAACCCTAAAAGGGAGATATACCTCCTATGCAAGGATCTGCATAGAGATGGATGTCTCGGGGGCACTCCCAGAAGCCATAAGCCTGGAATTCAGGAATGAGGAATGGATACAAAGCATAGAATACGAGCATATTTCATTCAGATGCAGAATATGCCATGAACATGGACACCTATTCAAAGAATGCCCTCTCAATAAAAAACAAGAAGCGAAAAAAATCAAAATATAGCAGGATGAGGATGGGTTTATCAAGCCGAACCACAGGAACAAAGCAAACAAGAAACCAAGTAAATCCCCAACAGGAAGCAATCCGGAATCCAGGAATTGAACGAAAGGGTGGGACAAAACCAACAAAGGGGAAGAAGGAGGAAAGGAAAAAGGCAAAAGCCAAAGAAGCTAAGGAACAAGCCACAAATGAGAACACAAACAATCCAAGCAATAAGATGGAATAGGGGGGTAGTGCAACTCCTATGGACAGAGAAACCAGAGATGCCAACACCCCCATGCAGGAGGCAGACAGAGATGTGGAAATGACACCAAGCGAGGTAGGTACAAAAGATCATGATCTCAGAGATATCGTGGAAAGGGAAGGAATAGATCTCCCGAACATACTAGAACAATGGAAAAGGCAGGGCATAGACAATGTACCAGCGGAGCAACTAGATCGTATCCAATCCATATTCCTCCTAAGGGAGGAATAAAAATCCAGAGGGATCAAGCGCACGCACAGGGAGATAGGAAACCTAGGAATCAAAGCAGGCGAGGGACAACCACAACTCTCACCTAAGCAGACGAGAAGGAAGAAAGGAAAGAAATCAAACAGTGTATCCCTATAGGAACTAGGAGCTCTATTGATAAACTCAGGTAAGATCAAAATGCTCTTTCCCAACTCCCCCCCACATATTTAAATGAAGATTATAACATGGAATATTAGAGGCCTAAACAACCCACGAAAGCAAAGAATCCTTAAAAACATACTAAGGAAGGAACAACCGGACCTTTCTTTCATCCAAGAGACAAAATGCACTATAGACGGAATGGAAACAATCAACAAAAAACAATGGAGCAAGTACAAGACATTGGCTTTTGAAGGACAACGAATGGCAGGTGGTATTCTCACTTTGTGGAACCCACAAGTGATGAATCTACTAGCAGTCGAAGCCACCAGACACACACTTTCAGTAAACATGCAAATCATAGGTAACAAGGAGGTGATTCTATGCACTAATGTGCATGGTCCCTAGATGTTGGAAGAAAAGAGAAGAATGATCCTAGACCTAGAAAACCTAAAAGCCTGTTCCAACAACCTCCACTGGATCTTGGCCAGGGACTTTAACATCATCACGACACTTGTGGAAAAAAAAGGAGACACCAAGATATTGGATAGAGATGTGGAAGACTTTTCATCTTTCATTGACACAATGGAGATGGTGGACATCAAAACTAGTAATGGCCAGTTCACATGGAACAACAAACAGATAAATCAACATCAGATAGCGACGAGGCTAGACAGATTCTTGGTGTCAGAGTCCATCATTCTACAAGGTTTAACTTTAGACTACAACATCCTTCCCTACGGGGGTTCAGACCACTAGCCAGTCCAATTGGAAGCAAACTTCCAAACCACACCGAAGAATAGACCCTTCAGATTCGAGAAATTTTGGATTGAACATCCCACCTTCAAGGAGAACATCAGCCAATGGTGGCGGGAAACTACCGGAGCAAGGGATAAGGATGTTCAATCTTTATAAGAAACTCAAATACATCAAACATAAACTCAAGGATGGAACAAGGAAATCTTTGGAAACATAAACCAAGAGAAAAAAAATATTGAAGACAGAATGAGGAAACTCCATGAAATATGCATAGACGAGGTCTATACAAAGGATCCGAAAAAGGAAGAGATCCAAATGACTCAGGAATGGGAAGCAAGATTCCATCACGAAGAGACACTATGGTGCCAAAAGTCCAGAATCAGATGGCTAAAGGAAGGAGAGTGGAATACAAAGTTTTTTCATAGAACAACCATTGCTAGAAGAACCCACAACAAAATCTTGAAAATTATGGATCAGGATGGGATCGAGAGAGTCCCACAAGGAGATTGAAAATTTCCTGGTAAACCACTTCCATGGGATAGCCTAGGAACCAACCAATACCGAACGGAGGCTATACAAAGGATAACTCGGCACATCCCCAGGCTAGTTACTGAGGAACAAAATATCAACCTAAACAAACCCATCTCTAAGGAGGAAATTGACCAAGTGGTCCAGAAGATGCCCAATGGTAAGGCCCCGGGTCTGAATGGTTTCACAACGGAATTCTTCAAAGTCTACTGGGAAGTGGTCAAACATGACGTTTATGGGGCAGATGAAGACTCCAGACGCTCGGCCTCCACTGTGAAAGCGCTAAATGCCACAATGATTACTCTAATCCCCAAAGAAAATGAAGTAAGAACCCCAGATCGCTACAGTCCCAGAGCTTTATGCAATGTGGTTTACAAGATAATCTCCAAAGTCATAGCCAATAGACTAAAACCTCTCCTACCCACACTGATTTCACAGGAACAGACGGGTTTTGCAGAAGGAGAAAAATTTTGGACAACATCATCCATGCCCATGCTCTGATACACACTTTGAAAATCCAGAGGAGAGGGGGGATGATAATCCAACTTGACCTAGCAAAGGATTATGACAAAATTAGCTGGCACTATATGCTCAAGACTCTGGAAGCTTTTGGCTTTGCGCAACACTGGATCAACTAGATTGTCAGCCTATTCTCAATGACAAGTTACTCGCTCTTAATCAATGAAGCCCCCAGCTAAACCCTTCCGGCCTTCAAGAGGCATCAGACAAGGAGACCCGCTATCCCCTTTTCTGTTTATTCTGATGATGGAAGGAATCAGTCGAAGCATAAAAAGCGCAACCTGTAGCAGGAGAAATAACAGACATCAAACCTTTCGAAAACAACCCTACCTCCACGCACCAACATTTTGTTGATGACACCTTACTTCATGGAACACCCACTGTCAAGGAAGGGAAAGCCTATAAAGGAATCTTAGAAGATTCTAGAGAAGCCTCGGGAGTGGAGATCAATCACTCCAAATCCATGATCTATTTCTTCAATACTAACCCAACAATTCAAAGAAACCTGGAAAATATGGTGGGGTTTGAACGCAAAACACTCCCAATGAAATACTTGGGAATCCCCCTGACGGACAGAGCATGCAAAATGGAAACATGGGAAGCAGTGATTAAAAAACTATAGGAGAGCGTGAAAAACTGGACTTACAGATCCCTCAACCTAGAGGGGAGACTTATCCTGACCAAAGCAGTTCTCCAAGCAATTCCGACCTATATGATGTCAGTGTTTCCCACTCCCAAAGGAATACTCCAAAAAATGGGCCCTAGTGGCCTGGGAGAAGGTTTGCAAACCAAAATGCAAAGGAGGCATGGGGTTACAAGACCCACAAGTAACCAACGAAGCCTACGGGACGAAACTTTGGTGGAGATGGGTCAAAGAAAATTCAACACCGTGGGAAACCCTCTAGAAGGCCAAGGAAGCCCGGGACATCAACGACCAGGATCAAATTTGTTTAATGGGCACAAGGGAGGGATCAACCACATGGAATTTAGCCTGGTGCAACAAAACTTGGATCCAGAAACACAGCTTCTGAGAAGTGAGGAATGGTCAAACAACCATATTCTAGGAGGACGCGTGGCAACAGAAACCCAGAATGGAAAATTCGGACAGGGAGGAACTCCAACAGGAGATGACCGTGCAAGGCAAAATCAAAATCCATCACTACTGGAAACAAGAAAATGACCGTGACAGATGGAGGATCTAGGACAAACTCAATCCAAAAAATAGAGATCGGATCGCAACAATAACGAAAGAGGTGGAGGAGTAATTGGGGAAAAGGAAAATTGTAGTCTCAGAAGAAGAGGACCAACTAATATGGGGCAGGAAAAATAGTGGGGAATTCAACTTAAAATAAGCTCGGAATTACATCATGGACCAGGACCAAGAAGATCCGGCGCAACAGTGGGGAAATATTTGGGGCAGCCCCCAGTGGCCAAAAATCAAAATGTTCAAATGGCTAGTACTTCACAATCGAATTCTACCCTGGGAAAACCTAAGGAAAAGGGGTTTCATAGGCCCATCACGATGCCATGTCTGTCAAGCTAAGGAAGAAACAATGAATCACCTCCTCGATGAATGTAATTACATAGCAGAGATCTGGGATTGGGCGGCAGGCATCTTTCGCCGGTCCAATAGGACTCAAAGTAACATCAGTGGAACCATCAATAACTAGAATGAGAGTTACAGTGAAAATGAAATGGTGAACCTCTGCTGGAATCTCATGCCAGGGATGATCATATGGGAAATGTGGAAAGAAAGGAACCGACACATCTTCAAGAATGAAAGCCTTCCGAAAGGGAAACTCAAGGAAGCAATAATCTCACAAATACGAGAAATGGTGTAGAGCCAAAACTTCTAGACTGGAAAAGTGCAACTCACAGGCCAGGACACCCGAATCCTAGAAGCTTTTCACCTAAACGATGCGCAACAACACACAGGTAGGGTGGCCACCACAACTCCAATTAGGAGATCGCAACTGGACACGACCTCCGGCAGGGTTCCTCAAGTTAAATTTTGACAGGGCGGCAAATGGAAACCCATGAATGATAGGGATGGGAGGGGTGATCAGAGATAGTGGTGGTAACATAATCTGGTTGTACGATGGGAGTATGGGAAACTCAACCAACAATGCAGCGGAATTTGGAGCCTGGAGCTTGGTCTCGAAATTCTAAGCCGAGAAAGGATGACCAACACTATCGTGGAAGGTGACTCCACCTTAGTCATCAACATGGTGAAGAGACTCCAAAATGGCACCAGAGTGGGCAAGGTTCAGAGACATTGGCACTTGGCACACTCCCTACAAAAAATCCAGGAGCATCTACAAATGATTAACATAGTGGAGCTGCACTGGGTACGCAGATCAACAAATGGCCTGGTGGACATAATTTCCAACGAGGGGGTTAGCAAGGAAGGACCGGAACTAGATACTACCTGGATCAACATCCCGAAAGGACAATTCAGAATGGATTGCATCCAACTAGCGACAAAAGATCGTGATAATAGCTTAAGCAAGGAAGGTCACATCGAGGAGGGCAATGAAAGGCCCAACGGAAGGCATGAAGGACCCAGGCAGGATATGACTGCCCAACACTCGACCACCAATCACAATGCAGGATCATATTATACAATAGGCGAGGGTACGACAACAAGGTCATGTCAACAGTAAGATTTGTGGGGAAAGACCGTGGGAAAGTATCGATGGCAAACAACAGGCAGTGAATCACGTAAAGAAGCAAGAGGGATTGACATGGACCAGTATCGACCCACCACGCAAAAGACCAGGTACGGGGAGTTACACAGTAGGATATCAAGCGAGCAGGGGCAAGGGCCTATATAGGGATAACACCCGAGTCATCATGATCATACGTACCGTGACGGGGAAAAAGGACGGGAAGGTTCACCTCTACGGGCATACCATGATTGGAAGGACGAGCCCACAGTAGGAAAGTTCAATAAGAGAGGAAACAATAGAAATAGATGCAAACAAAAGAGCGCAACTGCAGGGGCTACCACAGACACAAGGGCAAGGAAAGGAGGAACTCCTATGTAG
>ML795776.1:78725-94067 GCA_009831015.1 Picea engelmannii
TATGCATCCCCTTCTCACTCATATGTCCAAGCCTATGATTCCACAATGTTGTATCCACTCCTCTAGAAGCTAAAGAGATAGAAGAATCAGTATTAGCAGTACACAAATACAATGTACCTACCTTCTCTCCTTTTGCTATCACCTATATGTGGATATTTCCTTTAAAGAGACGGGGGAGATGCTTGTGGCTTGTATCCTTGTTTCCCTCAACATCAGGGGAGGGTTGCAAAAACAATTCAAGATGACAAACAGGAGGCGCACTCGAACTCAAATTTTGGATTATGAAGGTGTTCCCTTCATATGCAGGTGATGCCATGAATATGGTCATATCCTCAAGGATTTCTCTCTCCCCTTCTGAAGCAGGGAAAAAATATCCTCTCCTACACAACACATGAAGTGCACAAGAATGTCTGTTAGAGACGGCTCCAACTCATTTCCTTCCTCGATGAATCACTCGTGCTCTTCGGACCGCCCTCCTCTTTCACCTCAGGTGGCTCCTCCAAGCCATGTGTCGGTCTCCTCCTCTGGTGCTCTCGCTATGACTCCTTCTTTAGATATAGGTAGATCGGAGTTCCTCCTTCCCAGTGGTCTACATATTTCTCTTCCTCGTGGCTCCTTTCTAGGTATGAAAATATCTCTTCCTTTACTTATTTTTGGTTTAATTCTAATCCATATTATTTTGAGAACGACATGAAGACAAAAATATAACCGATATATAACAAGGAAATACATAGAGATAATGTGAAGAACACATAAATATAGTGAAACCCAACTTCTATTAATGAACAAGAGAGAGAAAAACAATATAGAACAAAAACTGGCAGAATGGGG
Source organism: Picea engelmannii (assembly GCA_009831015.1). Classification (NCBI taxonomy): domain Eukaryota; kingdom Viridiplantae; phylum Streptophyta; class Pinopsida; order Pinales; family Pinaceae; genus Picea; species Picea engelmannii. The sequence goes on from ML795776.1 coordinate 79,557, forward strand.
TAGCTTATCTCTAAAAAGAAAGAGATGTTAGCTACGCTTCATTCACAATAAGCTTTACATCACACTCCATTGCATGCTTAAAGGGCCTCCTTCACCTCAATTATCTATGAGAGAGTGAGAGAAGAACAATTCCCATGATGCATGTGGGATAAATTGGACTAAGTTTATAAAATGACATAGGCATGTAAAACACTAAAACTTCTCGGGCGGTCACCCATCCCAGTACTACTCTAGCCTGAGCGTGCTTAATTGCAGATTTCTAATGGGATTCGATGCATTAACGCTATGTTGTAGGAATGTACATAAGACCACTAGGAAATCGTTACATGATGTCTATAACTAACAAATGAAGATGACATTACATTCCATTCCCCATCAAAAGGGTGAATATCATGGTTTATCAAAACCACAAGCTCAAAATGGTGATTTAGTGGAAAAGGTGGAAGGCCACCGAGATCCATCTGGATCATTCCTCCCCCCTTAGGAAGAAATGGTCCCCATTGTGTCAAGTTCCCATGGGAGATGGGGAGACTTCTACTAAATCTGAAGCTTGGTGTGATGCTTGCCTTGCTAAAGAAGTTGTCTTGCTTAGCTTGTTGAAGGTTGTCATGAACCTGTTGTTGGAGGGGTTGGATCTGTTCAACCAATCTAGCTGCATGATCTACCTGAGTGTGGATGGACTCTATCGGTAAAGATGCAACATGCAGAGTATGAAGGGTTTTGTTATAACCTTGCTTGACTGGGCAGTGTGGAGGCACCCCCGTAGGTGCAACAAGAACATCTTGGTACTCTTCTATAATCTTTTCGATATGCTTTTGTTGGATAGAAAGGTCTTGGGCTGAGGCTATAGTGGTTATAGTGTCCTTCTATTCACCTTTTGATCGGATTGTGAAGAGGCTAAACTTTGCAGTATGAGAGATTACTTTATGGCTTTTTTCTTGTGGGACAATAGTTGGAACTACCTCTGGTATCCTGTATAGTTGACCCCCCAGAGTAACAATGACGCTACGGGGTCGAGAGTCATAAACAAGATGATGCCTCCACATATATGGTTGGCCTAATAGAACATCATAGACTTCCAGTGGGGAAACATCACATGATACCTCATCCTTGAAGGGCTTGATGTCGCAAGACATGCGACATTATTGGCTGGCACGAAGATCTTGACCCTGGCGAAGCCACCCAATGTTGTATGGTTGCGGGTGTGGTGTTGTTGGCAAATCCAATTGCTTGACAACCTCTGCTGAGATGATGTTCTTTTGGCTTCCGCTATCAACAATAAAATGCAGTGGGGTCCCCTTCACCCACATCTGTGAATGGAAGAGTCTCTCCCCCTTCTCAAGATCCTCTTTCGGTTGGATTGTTGCAGTTGCGACAGTAGCAGTGGGTTCTGCATCAATGATCTGTCTCCCTTTATTGTTTTCTGAATCAGGTTCCAAGTCGAGGTTCGAATCTTTGTCTTTGAGCTTGACAACCAATGAATGTATTGAGTGGCATTCGTCAATGTTGTGCCAAGGGCTATTGTGGAACTCACACCATTTTCCAGTGTCTTTCTTAGACTTCCCGTTACCCTTCTTTGCCTGCATCTGGGACTGGCTCTCTTGAGGTTGGCCTTCCTTGCTTTTTCCTCCATTATGTGAGTTAGATTTTCCTTTGTCATACTTCTCCCACGTACTTCGTTGCTTGAATTTCTGCTCAATTTTGACTGCATATTGATAAACAACTCTCGGCGAGGAGATGTCTAAGAAATCCATATATGTTTGGATGTACCTATGTAGACCACTGCGGTACTTCAAAACCAAGTGTCGCTCGAAGTATTTGATACCCATATTTGAGTGCAAGGTATGAAAGATGTTGGTTTACTCTGACACCGTCTGGTCTCTTTTCTGATGTAGAGTTGTCCATCTCATGTATTGGTCATCATAGTTTGTGACAGGATAGAACTCCTCCTTTAGGGCATATACAAAGGTTTCCCAAGTGGGTTATCTCCCAAATAGTGTAGATTCATTTGTGGTGTACCTCTCCCAGTAGCCTTCCCACCAAGCTCTAATATGGGGAAGGGATTTAAGGAGCGCGAAGGTGATCTTTTCACTGTTGAATTTTTTTTGGACAGAGTAATAACCTTCTAGCATATTCAACCATTTTTCTAGAGCATTTGCATCTATCTGGCCTTCAAATAAGGGGATATCAAAATTGACTTGTACCTTAAAGGGTGTTGCACTTGTGAAATGGCTTCTTGTCGAATATGCCTCAGTCGTCGCCATCGGTAGTCTTCAAAGGATCTAAGCAAAGTTTTCCATCATCTTCTTCCTCTGTCGCACGAGGGCTTCGTCGAGCAATGTCTTGAAAAAATATCCTACTTTGTCATCTCTCTTTTCTTCTGCCATGGGAGGTCACTTGGGCTAGCGAGAGTAGTTGTCCTCAAGCGAAATTAACTCGAGACCCAAATCTCTATACCCCGACCTCGTCGGGGACCTGCTCTGAGAAATGACAAGGAGCAGTCTGCTCGGATACCACTGATCCAAATTATTTTGAGAACGACATGAAGACAAAAATATAATTGATATATAACAATGAAATGTACAGAGATAATGCAGAGAACACAAAAATATAATGAAACCCAACTCCTATTAATGAACAAGAGAGAGAAAAACACTATAGAACAAAAACTAGCAGAATGGGGTAGCTTATCTCTGAAAAGAAAGAGATGTTGGCTATGCTTCATTCGCAACAAGATTTACATCACACTCCATTGCATGCTTAAAGGGCCTCCTTCACCTAAATTATATATGAGAGAGTGAGAGGATAACAATTCCCATGATGCATGTGGGATAGATTGGACTAAGTTTATAAAATTCCATAGCCATGTAAAACACTAGGACTTCCCGGGTGGTCACCCATCCCAATACTACTCTAGCATGAGCACACTTAATTGCGGAGTTCTAATGGGATCTGGTGCATTAACGCTATGATGTAGGCATGTACATAAGACCACTAGGAAATTATTACATGATGTCTGTAATTAAAAAATGAATATGGCATTACATTCCATTCTCCATCCAAAGGGTGAATATCATGGTTTATCAAAACCATAGGCTCAAAATGGTGATTCAGTGGAAAAGGTGGATGGCCACTGAGATCCATCTGGATCAAATTCAGTCTCTAAAGTTTCTAAAAATGGACCCCCCTCCCTCTGTTCAGGACCTCCCCTTCCCTCAACTCTCGATCTCTTGGACCTTTTCCACTCCCCTCTCATCTTCCCCCTTTCCATTAGTCTCCTTCTCCTTCATCCTTCCTTCTCCTCCGGAATCCATTTATTTTCCCTCCTTAGAGGACCCCTCCTCTGCTGGTTCTGAGGACTCGGCCATCCATTTTCACCTTAGAAACAAAAAATATCACTTCCTCAGAATCGGGTAGCTATGATCTTGGCTTAAACCCTGAGGTGCACAACACCAAAAAGGGTCGAGGGCGCATTTCTCTTCTCTCAAAGGATCAAAGTTGAGCCCTAGTTGAAATTTCTTTTGGTAAACAACGTTCCATTTTTGGGGCCCTTAGAGTATCTCATGCCCTTGAGGGAATTCCTCCATGAAGTTTCTCTCTTTTAACTACAGGGGGGTGGAGAGCCCCCAGAAAAAACTCGCCTTGAAGAAATTGATCCTCCTAAATCATCCAAGTGTAATTCTCCTCCAAGAAATGACGTATTTTGAGGCCTATGTGACAAAGATGTTGGAATCTCTCTTACCCTTTTGGAAATTCCTTGAAACCGATGCTAATGGTCGCTCTGGGGTCTGGTGATGGGATGGAATTCTTGGTTTGTGAAAGTTTTAAATTCTTGGGCCCTGGACTCTTGCCTAAGGGTGGATTTTCTTTTGGAGGGAGTGGGGATGGAATTCAAGGTTTTAAATGTGTATGGATCATATGTTGCACGCACCCCTTTCTGGCAAACCCTCCTCAAGAACAACCTTCTCAAGGTTGAGAATCTCATCCTGTGAGGCAATCTAAACTTATCCCTAGGGGAAGGTGAAGTTTGTTATCCACAATTTTGGTCTTTGTGATAATGTCATGGTGATGTTATGATGATAGCAAATCAAGCTCCTCATTAAGAACTCTTTCCTAAAAAAGGTTGCACTTATTCATTTCCAAAAATCATGTTTTGAGGACTGTTCGCAGGCTGCATATACACTCTCCTGCGAGAATCCTACATTCCCGCAGGCTGCATTCATCTTGGGTGAGAACTTCTTGCACTGTGCTCAAGGTCAGGGTGCGAACATATTTTTACAAAGGAAAATGGATAAGTTCTCGATCCTTCTAGAAAGAATCTTCTAGAAGGGTGAGTTGGCTTTCGAATGGTTGGCAAAGTACTGACTTTCCAGATATCTTGGGATCATTCCCTATCCAAGTAACTAGTCAATCTTCTCCTATATATTGAGGGGATTGCACATGGAAAAGGTTAGAGGTTGACAAGCTAGAGAAACCTATTGGAGAATTGGTGCATTACTGTATGGAGAATTGATGCTGCAGCAGATAGAGACAACAGCAAGGTCATCACAAGTAGTTGATTTTCTTCATGCATGAGCAAGTGTGTGTGTCAAAGCTAGAAGCCATTGAAAGGAGATCTACGAAATCAAGGCTCAGGTTGTATATTTCTCTTTCAGTTAATTTAATACATGAATATGTCCCTTTCCCATAATGATGATGTCATCTTATTACATGATTCCTTGATCACATGTATAGACTAGTCTTTGAATATATTAATCTGCCTTTGCTGTGATTGGTTTGTGTTGTTGTGATTGGAACGACGCAAGAGCATCGGAGCAGAGCGAGGAACAACAGAGATTTAAGGAGAGCGGTCATAAGGTATGCCCATCATCCATTTCTCTTAGTTCATTCAATAGGCTAGATCTAGGAAAAGGGTAGTATTATGTCACGTTTTGTTCCAGATCCAGGTGGATCTGGGGAGATTGGTCTGTGTCCGCACTCACGAATTTATTCTTAAACAAAGTTTGGGTCCATTTTGCTCGCCTAGATCCCCAATCAGAGATTTTCTCCCATCTTCTTATTGATCATGGTGTCATTGACATTGCCCCACTCAAGCTCCTTCCTACCTAGAGGAATATGAGGACGGGCGATGCTCGAGTGGCTAAACGTCTTGATCGCTTTCTAGTTTCAGATTCTCTATTGGACCTCCCCTTTCAGTTCCTTCAATGGATTGGTAGTGGGGGAGAGTTAGATCACTCCTCTGTATGGCTTGAAATTGAAGGTGGTCCCAAGAATCCCACCAACCCCTTTAAGTTTAATGCAACATGGTTAGCTAATGATGATTTCCATAAATTAGTGAAGGAGAACTGGGTTGGCTATGATCAGGGCTCTAGCCACTCAACAATGGTTCAGTTTGTGGAAAATTTAAAGCGAGTCAAGAAATTGGTGATCCCTTGGGCCCATGATAAGCGAGCTAGAGAAGAACATGAACTAAAACAATTTGAGGCTTAGCTTGACCACACCTCTCAGTCTTTGGATGGGAGGTTCTCTACTTTGGAGGCCAAAGTTACCCTTAAAGCACTGGAGACTCGCTACAGGAAATTGTTGGATGATATTGAAGTTGAATGGCACTTAAAGAGCAGGGCCATCTGGTTAAATAAAGGGGATGAAAACACCAAATTCTTCCATGCTTTTGCAAAAGGCAGGAAAGTGTCCAACACTATCCAGAAGCTCAAAGGACAAGGGGACACTTATGTCTCCTCTTTGGAAGAGCTCGCCGAGATGGGGAAAAAATACTTCCAATCTCTCTTTAAGGCAGATTAGAGCACCAACATTGTAGACATCATAAGGACAACTCTATTTTTTCCTAGATTTGTTACAGAGGAAGGCAATAGAGACCTTTTTCCCGAAATAACTGAAGTTGAACTCAAAGAAATGCTAGACAACATGCAAAAAGATAAAATCTCTGGCCCAGATGGGTGGACTATAGAATTCTATTTGGGTTTTTTTTAGCTCTTAGGTGTTGACCTTCTGAAATTAGTTGAAGAATCCATAAGAAATGGGAGAATGCACGCACCTATAAATTCAACCTTTATCACCCCCATTCCTAAATTGGATGAGCCACAATATTTCGATGATTTTAGGTCAATCTCTCTCTGCAACTGCCTTTACAATATTGTGGCCAAAATCATTACCCTGAGGTTAAATCCTATTCTCTTGGGCTCTATCTCCCAAGAGAAATTTGGTTTCCTTGAAGGTCGTTAGATTCATGAAGTAATTGGCGTGGCCCAAGAAGGTCTCCATAGTCTAAAGACCTCCATATCTCGGGGCGCTATTATGAAAATCGACCTATCTAAAGCCTTCGATTGGGTCAACTGGTCCTATCTCAGACTCCTTCTTACTCACCTGGGGTTTGAAGTTCCATTTATCAAATGGGTGATGGCGTGCATAACCTTGGTCTCCTTTGCAGTTCTTATTAATGGAGTTGCCTCCCCTTTCTTTCATTCCAAGTGTGGCCTAAGATAGAGGTTCCCTCTTTCCCCTCTACTCTTTTTGTTGTTGGCAAAGGGCCTCAGTCGTGCACTGGCACATTCGGCCAGCTCGAGGGACTTTCAAGGAATTTCAATGGCCCCCAGTCTGAGAATCACACACCCCCTCTTTGTGGACGATGTGCTCATCTTATGTAGTGGGTGATTAAGATATGCATACAAACTTGCAGAAATCATCAATTTGTTTCAGATGACCACTGGTATGATTATTATTGCTCAGAAATCCACCATATCTTTTGTTTCCTTAGAGGTGGGGGCGGTTGACCACTATCTTTATCTCTTTCCTTTCCAGACACTAGATTTCTCTGAAGGAATAAAATAGCTGAGTTTTCAGCTAAAACCAAATGATTATAGGAAAATTGATTAGCGCTGGCTATTATCAAAGCTCAAGAAACACCTAAAAATTTGGAGCTTCATGTGGTTTTCAAGAGCAGGGAGACTCACTTTGGCCAAATTTGTTTTGGAATCTATCCCTGTCTACTGGATGTCCATGACTTGGATTCCAAAATGGATTCTAGAAAAGGCTAGACGAATTTGTTTCTGCTTTATCTGGTCTGGCCCTCAGGAAAAGTTCACTCCCCCTTAGGCTAAGTGGGATCATCTAGCTCGCCTGAAAGCCCTAGGTTGCTGGGGACTGAAAAATATCTTTTCTTTCTAAAAAGTACTGACAACAAAAGTAGGTTGGAGGTGTTTTCACATATATTTGTCAAGGGCAGCAGGTCGTCCGTTTTCAAGGTCTGCATGGGAAGTGTCAAAGGGAAGCACTCAAAACGGTCTATTTGAGGGTTCGAAGCAGGCAGGTCCAATCTTTCAGTGACGGAGATTCCAGGAGCAGTTCAGATCAGCAGCTCATGGGCGTTCAGAAGTCCAAAATTTTGCAAAGTATAGCACCAAAGAAAAAGGTCCGAAGTCCCAAGGCCCAGAGCAAGCATGAACCGTTGATCTTGAGGGGGACAGGTGGCATCTGATCCTTAGCTTCGGAGGATTTGCCAGGGGGAAAACGAAGTTTGAGTTTTGTTTTTCCCGGAGTCTATAGACCTAAAGAGATTCCAGCCGTCGATCTCAGGGGGGATATGCGTTGTCATATCTTTAGCTCCGGATAAAATCGACAGAAGGCAAAGGAGGTTTGAGGTTTGAAAATTCCGAAGCCCGAGTCGCGAAGCAGGTCTCGATCGTCGATTCGAAAAGGGAAGATCTTATCCATTGATCTGAAGAGGGAAGATTTGAGCCATTGATCATAAATTCTTGTCCAAGATCACGAGATCGACGGCCATGGTCCATTGCGGGGATGTAACATACTCAAGCGATAATTTTCTTGAGCAGTCCCGCAATTGAAACCATGGTAAGGCGAAAGTGCTACGTGGAGAAAGGTGGTGGATTACGAGCCCAAAAGCGATCTGAACCCATACCACTTTTGAGTAGCCCCACAATCACATGTTTATATGGCGTCCTATCTGAGATCAGCATGTCTCTGCCCCATGAGCTTTAAGTCTCATTGTGATCCCTAGAGGAGGAAGTTAATGAAAATAGAGCTGGTGGTTGAAACCTCGACTCACTCCATAAATGAAAGGCTTGGAAGGCCCGGCCGTGGGGACTGAACCGTCAGCCCGTGGTACCCCTGTGGATAGATTTTCCTGCAGACCCATGCCGATCTGAGCTCGCGTCTAACAGAGGGATACATGCACAGTCTGACAGAAGACTGCTCCAAGCAAAGCTTTGAATGTAGTGATCAGATCGCACTTCTGAGAGTCGGGCACTGATATGAGTATAAAAGAGATCAATTTAGATTTTGTCGGGGGGGAGGTAGTTTTGGCCCAAACCAGGGGGAAGCTTTGAGAGCTGTTATGATTGTATTTTTGTTGTAAGCCTGAGGGCCTGGATTGTAAATTTTTATGTTAATGAAGATTGCTTTAAGTTGTTATATCAGACCGTCTTCTTAGTTTTCATTTCCTGTTTTCATTCTTGTCTGAATGTAATCTCTCTGATTTATGGATTCCTGAGGCGATGGAGGATATGTTTCTGTCATGCCCATCTTTCATGGTTCAACAGACGTCCTATGTTTTTCTTCTTGTCTGGATCATTGTAAACCCCCTGATTTCTGGATTCCTGAGGCGGTAGAGGATCTGTTGTCATCTTGCCCATTTTTTATGGTTTATCATTCAGACACTTTCTTCCTTTCTCCTTCCCACCACCATTTAAATCCTTTTTCTGATAGGGAGCTTAAATTCCTTCATTGAGTAGACTCTTTATGACTCCATAGCCCAATGGCCCATCACTGATCTGCAGTGATCTATGTTGTCTTTCCTTTCCTTAAAGTCTCGCTGACTCACCCACTCATACCCTTTTAATCCACAAATATTTTGATGAGTACTGGGCTTATCCTCTTGCAGTCGGAGGGTGACTCTCAGTGCTAACATTCATGGCGCAGTTATCATGGCTGAATTGAAGATATCTTCCCTGGGAGAACGACAACAAATAGATTCGGTTGTACATGGTGAACTGAAGCTTGACACATTGTTCTGACTGCCTATATTTCACCATGGTGACTCCATTGTTTGAAAATCTATTGGCGACTCCATTGTGCAGAATCTGTTGGTGACTCCACTGAAGGGAGACAAATCAAATGGCTATGGAGGCGATCCTAGCCAAGAGGTTTTCCCCATTCAATTTTTCAGCCATAGTTGGTTATCCACATCCCGTGCCTCTAGTTGATGAATGGCATGACCTGTTGTCGAGATTTTATGAAGGTAAGAATGACATCCCTCTTGGCATGTCATTCAAGACTCCTCCTCTATTTGATCATTATGGAGACAATGATGAAGATGTTGAGGTGTTTATCGAAGAGAAAGGCATCAACATCCAGCCTTCTAATGAAGGTGAAATCTTTTACCAAGAGCAGCATGACCAAGATAAAGAGCCATCCATTGATATACATGAGGCTATTTCTTGCCAGCAACTAGCAAATTTTATCAAAGCAAACAAAGGAGAAGTGGATCAGCAACCTGCATCAGCCTTTCTCTCACTTGTGATTGCCACTGACATTCAACCAGATGTGAGCAGTTGTAAAGCAGAGCATGTTTTATTTTATCGACCCAAGAAGTTTTATCACCTATTTTATGATCCTGTGAGGGAGTACATGGAATTGTATTTTCTCCATGTATTGAAGCCTCCAAGATTTATCTTGCCTTCAACACTATAAGGAGAGATGAAAAATGTAATCATTTTGCTGTCACAGTTTCATTATCTTTATTGGATCAGTGAAAGAGTAAATAAGTTTTCAGTTAGGAGGTTACTTGACTGGCTCTGGTGGAAGTCCACTTTCACCTAGCACTTTGTAAAAATCAGTTAGTCTAGGATTGTACATAAATAAGCTCTTTTTGGAGCAAGTGTGTTTTTTTTCCTTTTGTAACTAGAGTAGAGTACATGTCGGCCTTCAGCGAAATGTTTTGAGCTAGACTCCATAACCCAACAACTAAGGCATTGGAACTGCTTATTCTTGGCAGCTCGCAGGGAGTATGCCATCCCCTGTGGAGCCAAATGTTATCACATATAGTTTTCAAGGGAAACAGGTCATCCGTTTTCGCGGTCTTCATGGGAAGCGTCAAAGGATGGCACTCAAAATAGTTTATTTGCGGGTTCGAAGCAGGCAGGTCTAATCTTTCAGCGGCGAAGATTCCAGGAACAGTTCAGATCAGCAGCTCATGGGTGTTCGGAAGTCCAAAATTGCGCAAAGTATAGTGCTAGAGTAAAAGGTTCGAAGTCCCAAGGCCCGTATCAAGCATGAACCATTGATATTGAGGGGAACAGGTGGCATCTGATCCTTGGCTCCGGAGGGTTTACCAGGGGGGAAACATAGTTTGATTTTTGTTTTTCCCAGAGTCTGGAGACCCAAACAGATCCCAACCGTTGATCTCAAGGGGGGCTACATGTCGTCAGATCTTTAGCTCCAGATAAAAGTGCCAGAAGGCAGAGGAGGTTTGAGGTTTGAAAAGTTCAAAGTTCGAGTCGCGAAGCGGGTCTCGGTCGTCGATTTGAAAAGGGAAGATTTGATCCATTGATATGAAGAGGGAAGATTTGAGTCACTGATCATAAATCCTCGTCCAAGATCACGAGATCGACATCCATAGTCCATTGCAGGGACACAACATACTCAGGTGATAATTTTCTTGAGCGGTCCCGCAATTGAAACCATGGTAAGGCGAAAGTGCTACGTGATGAAAGGTGGTGGATTGCGGGCCCAAAAGTAGTCTGAACCGATACCACTTTCGAGCAGCCCCACAATAACATGTTTATATGGCGTCTTATCCTAGATCAGCACATGGCCTCCCCCTGAGCTTTAAGTCTCGTTGTGATCCCGAGAGGAGGTAGTGAATGAAAATAGAGTTGGTGGTTGAAACCTCGACTCAATCCATAAATCAAAGGCATGGAAGGCCCGACCGTGGGGACTGAACCGTCAGCTCGTGGTACCCCTGTGGACAGATTTTCCTATAGACCCATGCCGATCTGAGCTCACGTCTAACAGAGGGATACATGCAAAGTCTGACAGAAGAATGCTCCAAGCAAAGCTTTGAATGTAGTGATCAGATCGCACTCCTGAGAGTCGGGCATTGATCTGAGTATAAAAGAGATCAATTTAGATTTTGTAAGGAGGGGGGGTAGTTTTGGCCCAGACCGGGGGGAAGCTTTGAGAGCTGTTATGACTGTATTTTTGTTGTAAGCCTGAGGGCCTGTATTGTAAATTGCTATGTTAATGAATATTCCTTTAAGTTGTTATATCAAACCGTCTTCTTAGTTTTCATTTCCTGTTTTCATTCTTGTCTGAATGTAATCTCTCTGATTTATGGAGTCCTGAGGCGATGGAGGATCTGTTGATGTCATGCCCATAGTTCATGGTTCAACAGACGTTTCTGTTTCTCGTTCTTATTTGAATGTAATCTCTCTGATTTATGGATTCCTAAGGCGATGGAGGATTTGTTGCCATCATGCCCATCTTTCATGGTTAAGTAGACATCCTATGTTTTTCTTCTTGTCTGAATCATTGTAAACCCCCTGATTTCTGGATTCCTGAGGCGGTAGAGGATCTGTTGTCACCTTGCCCATTTTTTATGGTTTATCATTCAGACACTTTCTACCTTTCTCCTTCCCACCACCATTTAAATCCTTTGTCTAATAGGGAGCTTAAATGCCTTCATTGAGAAGACTGTTTATGACTCCATAGCCCAATGGCCCATAACTGATATGCAATGATCTTTGTTGTCTTTCCTTTCCTTAAAGTCTCATTGACTCACCCACTCACACCCTTTTAATCCAAAAATATTTTTATGGGTATTGGGCTTATCCTCTTGCAGATGGAGGGTGACTCTCAGTGCTAACAAGATGCTTCTTTCTTCTGCTAGCCTTGGACTTTAGTTGTGGAGCATAAATCTATCTGACCAAACTCCATAGATGAATGGATTAGTAAACTATTAAAATCCCATCCAAACTATTCCACTATTTGGAAGGTGGTTATCGCCTCCTTTTCGGTGATTGGGGATGGTTTGGCCTGGAGAGTGGGAAATGGTAATTAGGTTCAAATAGGGGTTGACCCTTGGTCGGGTAGTGGAATCACTCATCTTCTGCCTAGTGATCTAATTGAAAGGCTCCACACACATGATATTCATTTTGTATCCCAGGTATCGAATCCAACCTCCTCCTCTCTTTGGAAACAAGGTTGGTTGAGACCAAAAGCTTTGGGCTTGATTGGTAATATTTCCCTCGCTTGGATCAATTATATTTCCACACTCGAATCGGGTCACATTATGATATTTGAGAGAGAATATGAATTGGTGTGGCAGAAGGATCCTCATGGGGTATATACTCCAAAAATGGGCTATGTCTCCTTATCTATAGATCTAATGCAAATGGAGCCATGTTGGTGGTGGCGTGGCCTCTAGAAGCATAAATGCCCATTGAAGACAAAGATTTTTATGTGGTGTGTCATCTACAATAAAATTCCTACTTGGGGAAACATGAGGAAACACTGTATTGTCGATCCAGGTTGGTGTCCACTTTGTAAAGGAGATAATGAATCCAACTCACATCTCTTCATCTTTTGCTCCTTTTCTAGGCAAGTTTGTCTTGAATTATCAATCCTTCTAAATCAGATGGTAGTTTGGGATGGACTCAATATTGAATTTGCTTGGCAATCTTTGATTCAGACTCATGCCTACAAAATTATTAAAGCACTGCCTCTCATTGTTTCTGGTTGGCCTGCAAAAAAACCATCTTCCAGGACTCGCCTTCCCTTCCAAAACTAGTAGTTGCTAGGGTCTCTCGATCCTCTCTCACTTCCCTCAGGAAAAATACCTTCCAGCCATCCACATCATTCACCTTGAGCTTATTGACCACTCCATGCCCTGGGCTTATTTTGATGGTGCCTCCCAGAATGAAAACCAACTTTGTGGTAGGGGTGAGTTACTTATTTTATCGATTGATCATTCCTTCAAACTTAAAATGGGACTGAAGCCGGGCTCCAACAACTTTGTTGAACTCATGGCTTTAAAACTTATGCTTCAATTTGTCGGGGAAAAGGGGGTCTAAACCATCCAACTGTTTGGAGACTCCTTGAATGTTATAAATTAGTCTCAGAAAGTTCAATTATGCCACAATATTTTTTGGATGCCTATTCTGGAGAAGATTTTTAGGTTTTTGGATTTATTTGACTCTTCTTCACTCAAACATGTCTACATGGAACAAAACCAGTTAGTTGATTCTTTATCAAAAGCATGGACTCTTCTTCATTTTGGGGTCTGGCACATCATAGAAGCAGTGGGAGAAGAGGTTTTTAGTACTACCATAGACCTTTCATAGAGGTCATGGCTCGCCCATAACTACAGTTGGTTGGGTCATCATCTTCACCATATATATACATGTTTAGCTCCTTTTCTTCCATTTTTATTTGTTGTTCGGTCCTATTCCAACACTATATATCATATATGTTTGGATGGTTCCCTTTGGACAAGTTTCATGATTTAGCTTTTATGTATAGTTTTTTCACCAATGTAATCTTTTGAATGTCTTTTGTGAGACTAAGGAACTACTATTGTTGTGCCTTTGATACAGGTTGTAACCTTGAACATATGTTTCCACAGATTCATGTATTTAAAAGCACATACAAAATGTAATTTTGTCTCTTTGGATGAATAAAATTATGCTTTTTTTCCATGGAAAAAAAAAATTCCTTTTTCATGACATACATATTTAAGGGAAACCAACTAGGCACTTCTCCTCATTTCGATGACAACATGCAAGGTAAATCATATTCTTCAGGGCTTAAGGCCAATACAACAATATACTCATTAAGAGTTCAACATGTCACTTGTGGAAATTGATCCTAAGTTTGTAGGATAACACTTATTCTCTCAATTGATTGGGCTATATATATAGATATCAATCATTGTCTCAACTACCTGGACTAGACCCAATTAGCATATACATACATACATATTATTGGGTATGTGTTATATTCTTTGAACGAGTAGTAGTGTCTCCGCCGAGCGTGCAAGGGGGTTAGAGGGGGGTGCAGGGGGGCGGAGCCCCCCGCACGAGGGTTCGGGGGCAGCGCCCCCGATTTTTTTTTTTTTCGGGACGACATATTTCCGGGACCACATCATATTAGGTGGTTTTTCGGCACATGGTTTTTTGCCGATGGTTTTCTATTTCCAGTTAAGGAATTAGGGTTTTGGACTAATCCAGGTCATTGGGTTAGGGTTTTGGATGCCGCTGGCTCCTATATGTATATTGTATTGTAAACAATGTAACACAAATGTATGAATATAATATATGTTGGCTTTCCCGGTTTGGGTTTCCAGGTGAAAAATCTTTGTGTAATGTTTGTATTTGCCATTGTATCTTTTTTGTTCTTTTCTGAATATCAGTTTGCAATAGATATTGTACAAGGTTAGAATTTACATTTGGTATCAGAGCTTTATTGGCTTCAGGGGGA
>ML795776.1:118094-134088 GCA_009831015.1 Picea engelmannii
ACCAAACCATATCATGATCTCTTCTCTTTTGACTCTAGGAAAGTCAGATGCCTTGGCCTCATAAAAGACCTTGTTATAAACCTTGCCCAATTGCCAATGAGAAGCATGGTAATGGATGTGGTGGTTGCTGATATCCCACCTAAGTTTGGGCTCCTCTTGTCTCGTCCATGGAGAAAAAGGTTAGGAGGTACCTTACAGATGGATCTTTCGTATGCTACGATTCTGGTGTTTGGAGGAGAGCTAAAAAGACTTTACAGAGAGAATCAACTTGCCTACATCATCAGCGATGCAAAAAATTCTGTAAATCATCCTATTTATGCCATGGATACAGATTTTGGCTTGTGCATTATTCAAATAGATGATTCTCAATCAACTCCTATGCAACTTGTGAAGCCTATTGAACAACAAACTGATGATAAGAATGTTTCAGTTTGGACCATGTATTTTGATGGGGCCAATACCAAAGATTCAACAGGTGCAGGGGTAGTTTTGATTTCTCCTTCAAAGGAGACTATACATTTGTCTTTTAAGCTCGATTTCAGAACTACTAACAACATAGCAGAGTATGAAGCCTTGCTGTTGGGATTAAATTCAGCTAAGGAGATGGGGATAAAAGGTTTAAAGGTGTTCAGAGATGCAGATCTCATCATACAACAGGTAAACAGTACCTTCCAAGCAAAGCATGTCAGATTGAAAGCCTACAAGGATGAGGTATGGAAAGTAAGAGATTCTTTTTCCATTTTTGAGATTTCTTATATACCCAGGGATATGAATCAGCTTGTCGATTCCCTTGTTGTTTCAGCTAGATGTTTATTCCTCCCATGCCCCCCAGGCTCAGTTATGAAATCCAAGTCAAATATAGACCATCTTTGCCCGACAATATTAAATACTAGAAAGTTTTTGAGGATGATGATGAACTTAATAGATTTCTTCAAGTGGTAGATGAATTTTTTGATATGCATGTTGACCAGCAGAATCTAAATGTAGAGGAATCCCAGAAGCCTAAGCTAAAACAAAAATTGGGTCAACATGATATTGTTCAGCTACCTAACATTTATATACCTCGAGGTTTGGTACCTCTCGAAAAGCTTTTCGATCACAATGATGTTCCCTACAAGCCAGACAAAAAGGAGAAAGATCTTGTTGTTCATGAGCACAACATAGGGGGTGAAAGCCAGCCTAAATTCATAAATCTGTCCTCTGAATTGACTGTTGATTAGAAGTCTGAATATTGCAGCGTTTTGAAAGAATTTTCTGATGTTTTTGCTTGGAAAGATAGTGATCTAAAGACTTATGACCTTGATATTATTCAACACAAGATCCCTCTTGAGAAAGACACCATCCCTTTCAAACAAAAGCTCAGACCTATCAGTCCTCTTCTTTTTCCTGTGATGGAAAGAGAAATCAAAAAGCTTCTTGATGCCAAGATCATAATCCCTTTGAGATGCTCCAAATGGATTGCAAATCTAGTAATAGTGAGAAATAAAAATGGTGAGGTCAGGTTATGTATGGACTTTAGAAACCTAAACAGATGCTCTAAGAAAGATAATTATCCCCTACCTAAAATGGAGCATTTGCTGCAAAGGATTTCAGGGGCTACTGTCATGTCTTTCCTAGATGGTTTTTCCGGCTATAACCAGATTTGTGTCCATCCTGATGACCAAGAGAAGACTGCATTTACTACTCCTTGGGGTACCTTTATGTATGCCAAGATGCCATTCAGATTAATGAATGTCGGGGCCACGTTTCAAAGGGCCATGGACATAGCTTTCATGGGTGAGAAGGACAAGTTTGTCCTCATATATCTTGATGACATCATAGTTTATTCTAGTAGTCATGAGGAGCATCTAAAGCATTTAAAAAGAGTTTTCTTGAAATGCAGGCAGTTCGGAATCTCATTGAATCCCAAAAAGTCCCAGTTCGCTCTCATGAAAGGTAATCTCTTAGGCCACGTTGTCTCAGCAGAAGGTGTAAAGATTGATCCAACTCGGGTGGAAGCAATCCAGAGGCTATCCTTGCCAAGGTCAAAAAAGGATATTCAATCGCTGCTCAGTCAGATCAATTTTGTTAGAAGATTTGTGCCAAATTTTGCTGAGTTAGTAAAACACATAACATGTATGCTGAAAAAGGGGTCTGAGATAAAATGGAC
The DNA here is from genome assembly GCA_009831015.1 of Picea engelmannii. Classification (NCBI taxonomy): domain Eukaryota; kingdom Viridiplantae; phylum Streptophyta; class Pinopsida; order Pinales; family Pinaceae; genus Picea; species Picea engelmannii. The sequence continues at coordinate 120,244 of ML795776.1, forward strand.
AGACAATGCAAGGAATTCATTTCATGATATCAAATAGTCTATCATGGAATCCCCGACTCTGATCAGTCCGGATTACAGTAAGATTTTCTACATTTTTTCCTTTGCTTCTTACGACACAATGGAAGTAGTCCTGCTACAGAAAGATGATGACAATTTGGATCACCCAATTGCTTTCTTCAGCAAAACACTCGGAGATGTTGAACTAAGGTATGATCCTATTGAAAAACAAGCCTATGCTCTCATAAAATCTTTAAAAGCCTTCGGAATTTATATCCTCCACTCAAAAGTCATTGCATATGTTCCTTCACCCTCCGTGAAAGATGTTTTGACTCAGCATGATATTGATGGAAAGAGAGCTAAATGAATTGCAAAGTTGATTGAGTTCAACATTGAAGCAAAGCCCACCAAATTGGTAAAAGGCCAGGGCCTTGCTAAGCTTTTAACGGAGGAAAATCATGAGCTGCTGAACATAAATTTCATAGGAGAAAATTCAGTGAATTTGCAGACGGAGCTGGCAGCAGATGGACAACATAGCTCAACAAGTGGCAGAGCACTTGTCTTCTTGTCAATGGTACTCAGGTATTATACATTTTTTGCAAAAGCTAGAAGTTCCTCCTAAACTCAGTATGATTCAAGCCTGAGCCCTTAAGCTCAGAGCCATCAAATTCTGCATTTACAATAATCTGTTATATTGGAAAGACCCTGCTGGTTTGCTTCTCAGATGTTTAGACAAAGAAGAGTCAGTGGAAGTTACACATCAGTTTCATTCAAGTGTTTGTGGAGGTCATCATTACTGGAAGACCATTGTTCATAAAATTCTGAGGGCTGGATACTATTGGCCTTTCCTTTTCTCAGATGTGTGTGCCTTTGTCAAAGCTTGTGACAAATGTCAAAGATTTACGGGAAAACAACAACTAAAATCTTTACCCTTGAGACCTATAGTGGTGAATGGCCCTTTTCAGCAGTGGGGTTTAGATTTTATAGGTGAGATAAATCCTTCTTCTAGTGGTCAACATAAGTGGATCTTAGTAGCCACAAATTATTTTACAAAATGGATAGAGGCAATTCCCACCCGGAATGCCACTCACCAGGTTGTCATGAAGTTTCTTTATGAAAATATCTTGAGCAGATTCGACTGTCCCAAAACGATGGTAATAGATAATGCAACAACGTTCAAAGCAAAGGCATTGGTAGACATGTGTGAATCAATGGGCATCCAGTTGGTACATTCGACCCCCTACTACCCTCAAGGTAATGGCCTGGCCTGAATCATCCAATAAGAGCTTAATCGAAATCATCAGAAAACTGTTAGAGGAAAACAAAAAGAATTGGGATTCTAAACTGAAATTTTCTCTGTGGGCAGACAGAGTAACTATCAAAAAGTCCATAGGAACCTCTCCATTCAAATTGGTCTATGGGACTGATGCCATTTTTCCTGTTCAGTTAATTTTACCAGTGGCTAGATTCTTTCAGGAAGAACAAACTGAGTCAAATGACATGGTAAGAAGAATGCTTGATTTGGTGGAACTGCAATAGGCCTGCGAACAGTTAGTGGACAGATCAGAGGCTCATTAAAAGAAGATCAAAGATACTTTTGACAGAAAGGAAAAGGTGGATAATTTTCAGGTTGGTGACTGGGTTCTAAAATGGGATGCTCTTAGACAGGATAAAGGCAAGCATATCAAGTTCGATTCTTTATGGACCAGTCTTTTCATGATAACCCAAGTACAGAATAAAAACACATTCATTCTACAGAATCTGGGAGGTGAAGAAATGTTCGGTGGCCCGGTAAACGAGCGATTTTTGAAACTCTATTTTGTCTAAGGCTGTGAAGCCTGGACACTGTAATTTTAGTTTTAGTCTTTATTTTTACAGAATAACTCCATGCCCAATGGAAACACTAGCTGATAGTTTTTAGTTTTCTTTTCAGGAAAGGCATTGGTTATGTGGTTCTTCAAACCTCATAGGGAGGCGTTCATCCCCAATAGGAGCCAGTGTTATCTCCTCAAATAAATTGGTGGAAATTTTGCTTTTGAGGTGATAGGTTGTGGTCCAAAATTTATTCCTAAAATTGTGTAGGTAGGTTAGAGAGTCTATTTTCTGCAAATAAGCTCAGAAAGAATTTTTTATTTGGTTTGGTCAAGCAAAATTCAGAATCTCAGGTTTCGGTAGTTTAGGCGAGCCTGAAACGTGCTCATTAACCACCGAAAGCCTTTGTTTCCGGTAGTTAAGAGGGCAAATCAAAAGTGCGGTTAACTACCGAAAACCTTTCAACAAGAAAATGAAAAGCACGTGCTTTCGCACGAGCCAGGTGTCAATTGGCGCAATGATGGAAACGTAACCGCCAAAAGCTCATACAAGGTGGCAAGGTATGCACGTTCTGGTTATATCTATCCATAAAATTGAGATCTTGTCATCCTTTCAATCGCATCTGTCTTTTCAAAATTAAGACACGGCGATGATACGAAAATTCATGCATGTTGTCACGTAGCCTCTCACCATTTCCAGTCATGAGTACACAATCCATCATGACCCCGTTAAATCTCTCATTTAAATCTTCATTCATTATGAATTTGAATTCGGGAGTTATTGAGATAATCGTGAGTCTGTGATTTCATCAAACAAACGCGTTTCCAGAGATCATAATCCTGGTTCCCATGGTGATCGTCGAGCGCAGTTAGAGTCCAGCAAATAACTCTCAAGCCAATTAAGCCAGGTCAATTCATCAGGCAACTTCAAAACCCATCTTGTTTTAGTTTAAATGAATATCCCACCGAAACTTGAAATTTTCGGCATGCTCTCAGTCAGTTTGTTGCCTAAACTCGGTTAGTGTTTGCCTAAAAGGTCTCTCACTGAAGTCGAAGGAAGGCTATCGGTATACCACTCGGACAGTGGAAAGGAAAGCCAACCCTCTTGCATTAATATCTTCGAATTGCTAAGGGATTGTGAAGAGTAATTGCATCGAGTGCAGTTTCAACATGCAGTTTTCAGCATGCACTTTGCTTAATTCCTGTCAATTTTTTTTTCTATTGCAGCATCCTATTTGTCTAATCTAGTATTTCAATAATCCTGATGTAACCTCCTGTCTCCATATCTTTGGACTGTTTTGGGACTGTTCTTGAATCTGTTTGATGTAAAAGAATTTATACCTCTTATAAATTTGAGATAATTTTTTCTTAAAAAAAACTATATTCAATTTGATAGTCTAAATACTCCAACAATTACATAAAAAAACGCAACCATGTTATAACAAGTCCAATCATTACAACGACATAAATAAATATATGTATTATAACAAGTTGAAATATATCAAACGACATAAATATATATATTATAACAAGTTAAAATATATCAAGAGTGATAATTATGATTTATTTTGTGAATTGATGTGTTTGCATGTTCTATTTTTATATCAATGACAATATTAGCATTATGTGTTGTAGGTATTGTTAATTTTTATTTTCTGGGAAAAATCGCATTTGTATTTCCAGCGCAATGTGAAGTTTCAACAAAAATAACATTTAAAAGATAAACATATATAAGTATCATTTAAGGGGAAGAATTTCATGAAATTTAGATTTTTCTTACTTAAGTATAGGTAAAATAACATTTAAAAGATAAACATATATAAATATCATTTAAGGGGAAGAATTTCATGAAATTTAGATTTCTCTTACTTAAGTATAGGTATTGTTATTTATGTGATTATATAATTATAAGAAATTATTATATGTTAATTGGGTTTAATGTGGGTGATTCGAAGAGATGATCATTATCCTCCTCACCCAAATTCAATTCCCACAAGTAATATATTAAATTCACTATATATATTGTTGTAATAACTTCCCCTATTATTAACCAACCTTATACTTCAAAATTATTATAATAATATTTATTTTAAAATTTTATTTAAATAATTTTATTATATTTTTATTTATCAATTATATTTTACTTGATTTATTATAAATTTAATAATGTGAATGCTAATTCAATACATGCCAGAAGTTGTCAAATTAAAACCTATGTTAAAATCAAACTATGTCGCTTTCTTGACTTAGTGCCACTCATTCAATATTTTATAAATGAATCAAATCTATTGGGAATTATATATATATATATATATATATATATAAAACAATGGAAAAGATTAATGATTAAATATTAATATTTTTAGAGTAAGTTAATGTATTTTTAACAATTTTTATTTTATTTTAATTTTTGTAATATTTTATCTTCAATTATATATCAGGTTAAATAAAAATAATAATTAATTTAAGGATTTTTTTATATAAAACTAAAACACTCAATCACTATAGTTAGTTTATTGGACTTTTTCTTTTTCAATAGAAAATTTCCCAATATATTGATATATATAGTGTTTTCATTTACATAGTTAATTCTACAAAATGATCAGTCATACTAAAGTAATAAATCTCCAATGCCACCATAAGTGTGTGGACTTTCTTAGGCATAGAAAATGCATCTATCTCTCAAATGAAGGATAAACATCCATCTCATGCTATGTGAAAGTATCGAGGCCATAGCAAGAGCTCCCACAAAATAACAAAAGAGTAGCTTCTTTTACATAGGAACAAAATATAAAATAGAGTTATCTATGCTCACACCTAAGTCCTAGGGAAGATACAAAGATCAATGTATCAAAAACTGAAATCAAGGAAAGTATAATAGTCAGTGTCCTTAGTAAAGTTGCAAGTTATATGAAGGACCTTCATGTCCTTTGATCCATTTGGTGTAGGTGATCAATCCTTCTAGAGATTTCAAGGCTTTTTTGGAGAGGCCATCAACTATCATATTCTGCTCTCTGTATATGTGATCAAAACTGATGTTTTTGAACAACTTTTTTAAAGCCCTAATCATGTTCATCCATCCCATAAGGGTATATGCATTTAAGTTCCCCTTGTCGTTTAGCCACTCAATTATTACTTTAGAGTCACCAGAAATATGTAGTTGGTCTAGACCCAGTCGAACTGCCAATGATAAGGTCACCCATGCCCCTAAAATTTCATCCCTAGTATTGGTCCCAGGACCACAATTAAAAGTCCATTTGTAGCTTGTATCCTCATTAACTGTGATGACTCCCCCTACTCCACTCAAGGTTCCATTTTCTTGAGTAGCCCCATCGAACCACTCTAGATTTTGAATAGTAAGAGGTGGAATCTTGTGAATCTGAGGTCCCTTGCCTCTTCGGGGATCCTTTACTTCTGCAGAATTTTGTAGACCAAAAGCTTTTTGAAACACCATTTGTATAGAAGGAGTAACATTTTCAAATATTTTTTTATTTCTTTCCAGCCAGATGCACCAATAGACCAAGGTAGGCAGTGTTCTAAAGTTCCATTCTTTTTTTATCCAAGTGGCATAGGAGTCTGATAGTGAGTCACCTTCCCACAAAGTGTTAATATGGAATGCAAAGTAAAGTTTTTGCCACACCTGTAGAGTGAAAGAACAATAAATGAAAAGATGTTTGATCGTGTCCGGGCCGCCAGAACATAGTGGACAGAAGCTTGGTCCTTGCCAGCCCTTTTTAAGTAGATTCTCCCAAGTGAGTATTTTGTCCTCCATTGAGAGCCAAGTAAACAATTTAATCTTCAATGCAATGTCCCATGACCATAATTGGCATCTCCAACCTGATACCTGGTTTTACCAAATCTTTTGTTGTAAAGCTAAATAAACATTTTTTAGAGAGAGGTTGCCTGAGTTAACTCCTCCGGTCTAGAAAAGGAGATCTCCAGTGTGCTGAAGGCGAATCCCTAAATACAATAGAAAATTTACGAAGGATCTCCACTCGAAATCAAGAGCTCCCGATAGTCCCAAGTCCGAGCTACTTTTCCAACGATCAATATAAAATCCCTCGGGGTTTTTTGCTCTGTCTTGATAGAGGTATCTAAGATTTTTGTCTCGCAACACTACTAAGAGTTCTAGAGAGAGCAATGATATAGAACTATTGCCCAGAATAATGTCTTGTCCTAGAAGAATTGATTGACCATTACCTGGAAACCAACTCAGCCAATGAGTGATAAGAGGAAGGGACTTTGTTAAGTTTTTCCAAGTTTGTGAAGCCGAAGGCTGAGTTGTCGTAGCTGATCTAAGCCAAGTGGTGACATAAGTATAAGGAAAATACTTATCCTTTATTACCTTATGTCAGATCCCTTGTTTTGTTAACACTCTCCATAACAAATTTGCAGCGAGCGCCAAGTTAAAGTGAAATAGGTTTCTAAGTCCCTAGCCACCATAAGACTTTGGTTTAGAGATCACCTCCCAACCACAAAGATGATAGTGCTGAGCCGAACCACCACTAGACCAAAGGAACTCACCAATGGTATATGTCTTATCTACATTTGTTTTTCATTCCTAATGGATGTGTTGTTATCTTATCAATAAAACTTGTTTTATTTTGTTGAAGGATTTGTTTGTTCATTTACTTAGTTTAACTTACCTAACTCATCCACTTCTTTAATGAGTTAAATATTTATTTTCCATGTTTATCTTAGGAAATTTCTAATTCTAAAATAACGAAATTAATTAATTTATCTAAGTTTTATTATTATTATTCTTATGCTAATGGGAGCAATTACAAGAGGGTGACATTCCCTAGTAATATAATGGTTGATTGGTTGTGGTGTGAATATGTTTGGTGCTTGGCCTTCCCTTCTCACTCAATACAAAAATACCAAAAAAATCTTTCAATGATAATAGTCCATAAGACCCCTTTCACATGCCTTGAAAAATGCTCATACTAAATTGAATATACTTAAAATATATACATCCTGGAATTGTGTTATGACATATATACCTCTCTCTACATATTACCTCATACACATTTTCATTCTAAAAATATGAAAAGCCTCACTCATTATCAACCTTATCCATCCCTAACAAACTTATTACCAAATTAATTATACATATACAATATGTTGTTTCAAGTACATTAGGTCTACACCTACTAACATGTCATTTTACATAGAAAATATAATAATAAGACAAAAAAAAATTAAAGGCCAAATTGCTCTCACATCCAACTTTTTTTTCCTTGTCATTTTATTAAAAAGATGAAGAAGATGCATGATAACGTGGAACAAAATTTCAATATAGAGATATGTCATTGCTATAAGTTAATTGGTCACATCGCATAAATTATATTCACAATTAAAACACAATCATCTATAAAAACATGATATCAAAATTAAAGTTGTTTTATATCAAAATTGAAGATGATGTTAATAGTGAGGGATGATGTTATCATATCGACTCGGGAACTTGAACTCCAAATCCAACTTCCAAATTAGTTGTGGATGATGCCTTATAAATCATCTCTATCTTACAATTGTTATATATGTAGGATTGTTCACAATAAACATACCTACAGTGATGTAAACATATACACATTTTTTTTTCCAATGAGAGGTTTGACCTACACATTGAAGCGTTAGTCTACATCCCCTGCGCTATCATACACAATCCATCAAGAACCACTTGGGAAGACCATTACTTTAAAACATAAGCACCTAGAACATGGACACTTACGTGTGCACTTTGCAGCATGACCCTAGTGGATTGATCCCATGACCTCTCGGAGTCCAAGGACCTAAGGGAGGAGGATGTTAATAGTGAGGGAGGATGTTAGCATATAAACTTGGGGACTTGCACTCCAAAGCCAACTTCCAAATTGGTTGTGGATAATGCCTTATCAACCATCTCTGTCTTACAATTGTTATATACATGCGATTTTTCACAATAGACACACCTATAATGATGTAAACATATACACATTTTTTTTACAATGAGAGGTTTGACCTCCACAATGAAGCTTTAGTCTACATCCCTTGTGCTATAATACATAATCCATTGAGAACCACTTGGGAGGCCCATTACTTTTGTACCCAAGCACATAGAACACAAACACCAACATGTGCACTTTGTAGCTTGACTCTAGTGGATTGATCCCATGACCTCTTGGAGTGCAAGGACCTAAGGAGGCCAGTTTTACTAGTCCAGCTCCAAGTGGAATCCAACCTACACACATACACACAATTTAAAAGAGGAGAATTAATGTGAACAAAATCCCAACAATATATGAGTATTACACTATAAAAAAGACATGACATCACATAAATAACAACCACAAACTAACAATAACCTAAGACATGACATCAAAATCGTAGATTATGTATCACAGTGGGGGAGGATGCTATCACATCAACCTAGAGACTCACATCTTAAAATTAATTCCTATATTGGCGACTCAAGTTCATATTCTGGTAATGGAAGACAATAAAACTAAAATTGTTTTCTACCAAGGGAGTTGGCATGATTTTATATTTATTTAATAATTAGTGTTTTAAATTCAAAATAGATTTAGGTAAAAGCTTAGATAAATAAGGTAAAGTAATAGCACTCAAATTGGTTTTATTGGCCGTTGTCCATAAGGGAGTTATAAAATGAATGGGAGAGGAATGCTCCATGGAAAACTTCTTGTTGTATCCTGTATATGACGAAGTATTAACTCAAATCACTCACTCATGAAATTTATTTTCATTGTGTTTTCAGGGAATGAAATGTGATGGAGTTATAAAATGAATGGGAGAGGAATGCTCCATAGAAAACTTCTTGTTGTATCATGTATATGACAAAGTCTTAACTCAAATCACTCACTCATGAAATTTATTTTCCTTGTGTTTTCAGGGAATGAAATGTGATGGAGTTATAAAATGAATGGGAGAGGAATGTTCCATGGAAAACTTCTTGTTGTATCATGTATATGATGAAGTCTTAACTCAAATCACTCACTCATGGAATATATTTTCCTTGTGCTTTCAGGGAATGAAATGTGATGGTTGATATTTTGATCAAAGAAGGTTTACTCTTAGCTCTTGGCACATGGAAAATGTGGGAACATCAAGAGGGTTGCCTTTCATAATTTGATCCATGGCCTTTCCTTTAGTTGTAGTTTATTTGTTGTTACACCAATTCTTTTAGATCATTTGACAACTCTATTTACTTTTGTCCTGGAAGTGTCTTAATGAGAATGAAAGTCATTTTAATATGTATTTGTATTTTATGGAGGCTTTGTATTGGACTATATTAAGGGTATATACCTTTTCAATTTTTGCTAAGAAATAACACAAAGTGTAGATGGGATATTTTAAGTTTTGACTTTAATAAACTTTGGAAATGACTAACAATGGTTGTTAGGGGAAGTAGGAGATATGATATCTTCTTATAAGAATTGTGATCAATTTTAATGCTAATGGGCATATGAAAAATTTAATTTTGTTCACAGTAATAAAATTGCAATTTTTTTCTATGGCAAAATACAAAGACTTTTAATGTGGGATTATTTTATAAACTATATCCATCTCATAATTATGAATTGAACTTAAACTAATTGTAATAGACTGTCATTAATCTAATGCTAGACCATGATCCAATGAATTTCTCTCATGACTAAACTTTACAAGTCTAGCAATTGGTTGGAAAATGTAGCGATTCAATTAATACACACACATACCACATGGTTAGGATAGTGTTCATGGAATGTATAACCTATTACATTGTCATATTGTGCATGTCACTATGGGATGGTCTTTTCTTGTGCAATGGCCATCAAATCTATAAAATGAAATATAGAGATTGTCTTCACGATGATCTATGCATGGATCTACCTATGCCTCACTATTGTATACCTGTGGATACCATTCTTAACCTCCATGAAAGTAAATTTTATGCAACTTCAGACTGTGTATTTATCCTCTTCCAATCTCATAGGTAAATGATATAGTTGTTTTTTCCATTAGACCAAACTCTTCTTTTTTTTTAACAAGAATTGCTAATTTTTGTATTAGAAAGTTGTTGCAGCTTCACTGGACAACATAAATACAAAAAAAGAAAATCCTGTCCCACAATCCATAGTTGAGGAATTGTCAAAAAACTTGCAAGTTCACTACCAAAAAGACAAAACTATCCTTCGTAGAGTACGCCTGAGCTATTCTACTAGTACAAAGTTTGAAAAAGACACCTAAAACTATACCAACTTTGCATAACATAATAAAGCCTAGATTTAATTAAAGGCATGCTTGTTGTATGCTTTCTCTTGTTCCACAAGGGAAGGTCGAGGATCTTGGTCCATGCCACCCATACCCACATCTCTAGGCATTTCGTGAACAAACTCCTCCTCGTTGTTTTCTTCAACACTTGAGCCAATTAACATTATGAAATTGGAGATAGTTGACTAAGGGCTCCTAGCTACAATTTTAAACCTAGTAAAGTCTCTATTATAAATGTTAACCCATTGCTGTGATTTTCCTCTCGAGCACGAATTCTTCTTGTAGTAGAGAAATAAAAGTCGTGTTATATGCAATAAGAACCTCTTGTCTTCAAATTGCATGACCAATGTCTGTAATCTCACACAAAGGGAAACACCCTAGATGACTATGATTTGCCATGCATTCCAAGTTCCAAAGAATACTTAAAATCCACCAATTCCAATCCCACTTTTAAAAATCCTCTATTGGCACTAAAAACCACTCTACTTCAACCGCTAATTCAATATGGGAAAAACAAGGGAGTAGATTGGAATTGTGTAATTCACGAGGAGACTAACCTCATCTGCTACTAGGTCCGAGAAGTGATGCCTCCAAGTAAACACCATACATTGGCTAAGGAGAGACAAACCTTGGATAGGGTTGAGTTGATAGGAGCCTCTCAGAAGCTAACCACCTAGAGAAAATGTGAAATATACAGGCTCCATTATCCCACCTTCATCTGTAGTCGCAATAAAACTAGATTGAAAGGGTTGCTCCTCCATTCAATCAAGAGTGTGCGAAGGTACACAGGATACAATGACCTTCAATTTCCGTCCTCTTGACTTAAATTTGATGTCCCACTTATCTTGGTAAGTGAGTGGCATGCAAAACTTTAATATATTCATTTTAATATAATTAAGGAATCAGAGAGAAGGATACCCCTTTTTTACCCAAGGGTTCTGATTTCCATGTGAGGGGCTTCATTGACCAAATGACCAACCTATCCATTTCGATATCTTAGAACATGAAAAAACTCTATAAATTCAAAATCACTAGCCTCTTTTTGGATTTGTAGAATAAACCTTGCTACATTGTCATTAAACAAATAAGAACAACACATAGATTTAATAATTATTGTTGAGTCTCTAATAACAATTAACTTCCTTATTTACCTTGGGTTAAAAGCTAATACGTCAACTTGATTATTGATAAATCCACCAGAATCATTCTCTGTCAAGGTTAAGGTGCTCGGGGGTGGCTTCAACCTATGGTTGGGTGACAATATTGCTATATTGTCTATGGTTAAATGAGCACATCCATTATATTCTAACACCCCCAACATTCCACATCATATTGTTCTCTTTACTATGCTATATGGCCTTCGAGCTCAATTATGGATGAATGGAATACAAACACACCCTAGAGGTTAGAGGTTGGAGGTTGGAATTTGAGAAGATGGTGTTTTTCTTCCTAAATGGGCCATGCAAACTATAAAGAGAAAGGTGGCCTCAAAACCTTCTAACTTTAACTTCACTCTTCTGATTTGACAATTACCACCAAACCACACAATTCAACACAATGCTCAACTTAGAATTCTCACCATGTTCAACGATGGCAATTAAATTGAAACCCAGTGACAACTTTGTTTTCAATGTGGAAGTTTGGAGGAAGCCTTGGCCGCTTGGCACTCGGTGATCCTTTCTTAATCACAAAAAACCAAAGATTCTCAACTTAGATCCAAACACACTGCACAACAACCCTTTTGGTATATATTTTTGCACATCGCCATAAAGAGATGTGGTCGAGGCCTTAGAGGCTAGAAACTTGGAAGTTGGAATTTGGGAGCCATGTTGTTTGGTAGTTGGCTTCTCAAACAAACCATATAAAATAATAATTGTAAGTCAAATCGTGCAAGTGGTCGATGGCTCGGTGCAAATTCAAAGTCTAGGACAATTAATATGCCAATCAATGACCACCAAAATCCATTCCATAGTAGTTACAATTATATCGCTCTTGATCTAATTTAATATCATATTCACAATTTAACTACTTATTATTACCAGTTTGCATAACTACGTATCCATGTCAAAGTATTTACAATTATATCGCTCTTGATCTAATTTAATATCATATTCACAATTTACCTACTTATTATTACCAGTTTGCATAACTACGTGGAGAATTGGGAATGTCTCCTTTTCTTCCCCTTAGGCTCCCATTTTCGACTTGGGCTTTGATCAAATTCATAAGAAGAACAACTTTGAACCAAATGCTCCAAATTCTAACAACGAGTCTTCTTGACATTCCACAAGGTTCTATTTTCAATTTTAAGATCCTTTTGTTGCTCAAGTGAAGATTAAGTGTATTGTACAATAATCACAATGACATCAACATGTAATAACTGGAATGCCCATCCTCATCTTAAAATCATAATACCTACTAACAAAAGAATATGATATTTTGGAAAATATATTAAACATAAAAAATATGTTCTACATAAACATTTCATTGTTTAACTAGCATAGGCTCATTTTAAGATCAATTTTTTAAGGTGTAATTTTTTATTATTATTTCATTCTATGTAAGTTTTACACGGTGCATGTAATTGTTATTTTTTTAATTGAGTTATTAGTCCCTGCCGGAAGGCTTGGGACTATAGTCATGAGTTCATGGTTGATTTGACATTAATTTATGGTTGACTTTAAAATTTTTCAGAAATTCTAATGTTTAACTTAGGAAGTTTCAATTCATATATTTTAAAATAAATAAATAAATATATTTGTTACAATTTTATTGGCTAATAACTTTGAAGTGTTATTGCCAGCTTCACTTCTTCCAATACTTTAACAAGTGTTGCAAGGCAACGTAGTCCCTGCCTTTGGTGGATTTGAAAATTCATAATAATAATGATTTAAAACTAAATAAGATTAAATTATATAAATTGTAAAACTAAATAAAAAAAGATAAAACTTTTTAATGTTTGTTATATTATTAATTAGATTTGAAAATTGATAAAATAATGATTTAAAACTAAAATAAGACTAAATTATATAATCTGTAAAACTAAATAAAAAAGGATAAAACATTTTAATAATTTTTATATTATTAGTTGTATTTGTAATAATTGAAAAACATAAAACATTTCAATATTTCTTGTATTATAAAATATGATTTAAATGTTTAAAAATCATGAAATGTAAATTTAAATAAAATTATAGTGAGAAATAAAAAAATATATATTAGTAAGTGTAAAACTATTGAAATTGAATGATTAAATTTTTTTTTAGTAAATATAAAATTATTAAAATTTTAGTGTGTAAAAATATTGACTCTTAGAATTTAAGTTTTTACCAAATTTTCTTAAAATAACAAATTACAATTTAAAATGTTGTTGGAAAACGTTTACAAGGTTTTGGCCCATGAAAGGGAGGGGTTTTAAGAGACCCTATTTGGTGAGAACATTGGAATTGACCCGGATAGTGGGAGGGTTAGGCTATCGTTGTCACTATATAGAGGTAGAAAATTTGTTTGGTGGCATTTGTATTTAGTGCAAAACGGTAAATTCATGAGAAGTTTAAAGAGTTTGAACTATTTTATCCATAGCTGTTACAGAGTTTGAACTACTTTATTCATAGTTGTTACAATCGTGTTGCACAGTGATGCAAATCTCAATAATTGATACAATAATGTTGCACAGCGATACAGATTATGGAGATGGAGAAATAATTGACATCAATTGGATGATTCCACAAATCACTTCACACAGGTCACTGGTTCTTGAGCAATCCTTGTTGAATTGGGGGAG